>NQII01009037.1:0-15287 GCA_002778355.1 Clitarchus hookeri
AGAAGAAATGGGTTCATGCAATCACATGAATGTCTGTCTGGAATGCATAACCTCCTTACACATTATAAACGCGCATTCGGAAATACACCGAACTCGGTCCACATGCAGTATTTAGCAAATACATCCTTTTTTTACAGTTTTCGATTAAGCCGGACATTCATTTTCAAAATGGCAGACATTTTAATATTCAGGGCTCTGTGTTATATCTCGGGAACCATGTAACCGACTTAAACCTAACTTGGTAAGTAGACAGTGCATGGTGAAATCATTGACTTTAGAAGGCAATAATGTTATTGGTACATAATTTGGATAGATAATGCAGCATTAACAAATAAAGATTATATGGAACTACACAACCGATTCCAGCCAAATTTGGCCTGTAAGTAATAAAGCTACTATAAACAATTTAAATGGATCAGACACTTATTTCAAAAATGATTGCCATATAAATATTTGTATGTTCTTACGAAACGTTTTATGTAGTAAATATTTACTTTTCGCACAGCATGTATAAACACATAGAGTCTTTTGTTAGCCATTTTGTAAAAAAGTGCCACATTAAAAAATAAAGTTTTTATGTCATATCTCGTGAAAATATTAACCGATTACTACTGTAAGGGGACGGGCTTGAAGAACAATTGTCAATGTAATTTAAAACAATGGTAAAAGCTAGGGCATTTGTTTTGTATATTTGTAGCATTGCTCATATAAAGTAAGGAATAGATGGTTTCCTGAGAGCCCTCATTTTTCCGTAGAGAAACCGAAGGTGTTCAAGGTGCGGACAACTGGCAGAGGTCACGAGTGCGAGAAATATTGAACAGGAACCAGTAAAGTTACGGGAACAAGGGTATTCGGCCAATAAAAAGCAGGCCTTACAAAACGCGTGATTTTTTGGAAGCCAACCAGCGGTTCGGCACCGAGAAACGCTTGTTCATTAAGAAGCGGCAGCCCCGTGTTAATGGTTTCCTGCGTGTGTGTACGGGACACTGCCACAGGATGTGTTAATGGATAGGCACTCGCCTCTGTATAAGAATTGCTTGTAAGCAGATTCGTGCATGGCCCGTATTTGGAGGGCAGCAATGATCGCCTTCGGTGGCGCACAACCTCGCCACGCCACTCAATGTCTTTTTCGTGAGAGTGTGCAGGATGTCACACACGCCGCTGGCCATTAACCCTCCAGCTCGCGTGGTTGACATGTGTTATCCACTTCCTCTAGATTTTCAAGAACTAATTACTGGGACGGATTTGAGTTCCGAGCCTGTCAGTACCCGTTTATGAGTCTTACCGGCTTTTGCCACTGCAGTTAGTCTCCTGGTCTTCTCTGATACAGTCGTGCAGTTCCCTTTGTAAGTGGTTTGGTTGACATATGTAACCCATGCGACCATCCATGTAACGCTTCTAAGGTAAGATGTATTTTTAATCCTCTGTTTTAAACCATATATTCAGAGTAACGCTCCTTTTTATATTAAATATATTAAAAATAAATAATATAATACTATCCAATTAATAATATAAAATATAATACTATTCATAATAATATAAATATTAGTTATATGCTTTTACATATGGATGGTTGTTTTTTTTTTGCTGTACAAAATTTTAACTTGTTAGCTTACCATTTTTATATAGAAATTTTACAATGCAATCTAATCATTTTTTTCTTCTAAATGTAGAGCTTCTCTTATTGTCGGTTATTGTTATTACAAGTTACTGTTTTTCAGGCCAGTATGGCGGAAACAAAAAAAAGGACGGAAGTTTCCTCAGATTCTTATGTATGGATGAAGTGATTGAATGAAGTTGATGAAGATGACGAGAACGTCGGTAAATCAAATTCGGATGAAAGTGATCATATGTGTGAGAGTGGTCACAATTCTGATAACGAACAGTCTGGCGATGAGGACAGTGATGCTGGCGATAAGGAACAAAATTATGAAACTTTTATAGGAAAAGTTGGAAAAACAAAATGGGTCAGTAATTTACCTAAAAAATTGTCAGGACCCGTAGAGAAAATATAATTACGTAAAGTGTGGCACTTTCATGAATCCTATTTCGCAAGTGTATATGAACCAGAGAACCACTTTTAGAGGGTAAATGTTGGTTCATGCATGAACATCATGTTTCATATGACCACATGCTCAATAGGTTCTACTTTCATTTCTTACCAGTACTTCAGTTGACCTAGGGTACTAGGAATGTGCGTCAGAGAATTGATTAATAGACAATGCTATCCAGTGTGTGTTGTGTTAATATTATACCATTTTTCTGGGTTTTTAATAACGTAGTGTGTTAAGATATATTTTCATGGTAAGATCAAATTGAGTTTGACTTGTATATATGATTACCCAGGAATATAAGCGTAGTTTTGTTTTTGGTTTATAAAAGCGATATTGATAACGTTGAGTAAGTATGTAGATTATCAGATGCCACATTGCAGCCTAGTCACTCATTGCTGACGCATCCCTGGCTGTGAAATCTCGCGAACCCTCCCCCTCCGAAGATAAGCCTGGTTAATTTAATCTCTGGTAGATCACATATAATTTTGCAGTCATCATCTTTTCGGAACAGGTTTCGGCAACACCCTCTTTTCTGTAATTACTGTATTGCAGAATCCCTACCCTTATTTCCATATTTTCGCTAGAATTTTTCTCAGCTGTTGACAGCTAGGGCATAGTGACCACTGGTGGTAGTGGCGGCATGTCAATTTGAACACAACCTGTAGTAAACAAAACGAAAATTATATGTTGCAAAAATTTGGCGCTATTCCGAATATACTTGGACGAGAATTTATGGTTTTAGTTTGCATGTGTCTTTCAAGCCTTGTTGCTTGTCCCCATTAGATAGGTGTAAGGCATAGCAAAATGGAAAATAAGTACTTGAGGCCATAAAAGTATCAAAAGGGACAGAGAAGTTGCACAGTTGCTTAAAATGGCTAAAGGGGACAGTCAGTTAAGATGCGATGAAGAAGGCGAGTTTAATAAAAACTTAAATGACAGTCTCTTTAAATTGGGTGATTCTGAAAATACGAAAGAGCTCTCACAAAATGAACATTTAGCTGGGGTGCTTATGCTACCCCAAATGTTTGAACGTTTATATTTTAATGAGTGTTTTGAAAATCTCCCTAACCAAAATGTCGAGTATTTTATTGGAAATATTACTGACATAATAAGCGAGGAGATAGTGAGAAATTAAAAAGTTGAAAATAAATGCTAAGGGACAAGCTTTGATGGTTCTTTGGATGCACCCACAAATATAAAAGATTGCAGAATTTCGTTAGAATTCAAAAATTTCCTCTATGAAAATTTATAGGTGCAAATGAGTAGAGTATGTAGTTTTGACAAATGATTTAATGGTGCACAAAAAAATAATGATAATGTTANGATGAGTAGAGTATGTAGTTTTGACAAATGATTTAATGGTGCACAAAAAAATAATGATAATGTTAGGAAATAGGCAAATAAGTAACATCTTCCTGGAAATGGTACAGTAGCAAATGACCCCCTTAAAGAAGCTACAGTCAGAGCTTGAAATCTAGGGTAAAATACCATTGCTGTATTTCTACAGGTTATAAGAGTAGTAATACAGTATTTGTTTTGTCACTTTCTCTGAGAAACTTTGAGCAGGCTGTATTATTCGCGCAGGAGGATGAAAGAAATGAGANGTATTTGTTTTGTCACTTTCTCTGAGAAACTTTGAGCAGGCTGTATTATTCGCGCAGGAGGATGAAAGAAATGAGATATTGGTAGTCTCTAATAATTTTGCGCATTCTGTACAGAATATAGCAGAGGGCAAGACTTTTTATGCAAGTATCAGTTATGTTTACAGTAGGGAGGAAAATGGCAAAATCAGGAATGGATGCACATTTCCTGGTAATACTGCATGTCCTGAGAGCCGTGAATATAACAGGTGTTATGCGTGTGACAAGGTAGGGCCTTTTGCGAGCAATTGCAGGTCAAGAAATTGCAGTAGCTGTAAGCAAGACCAACCATGGCGAACAGTTTTGCAGGAGTGAAACTGGTTGTGATAAATGTGGGCGGAATTGTCACCGCAANGCAAGACCAACCATGGCGAACAGTTTTGCAGGAGTGAAACTGGTTGTGATAAATGTGGGCGGAATTGTCACCGCAAAGAATCTGGCAAGGAATTGTTGTGTATTTTTTGTAAAAAGTTAGGGCATATAGAAGACAAATGCTTACAAAATAATTGTTTAAACACAAGAAGCCGGCAGGTTTCACCGTCCACAGAGAGACAAATAAGGTAGTTAGAAGGATGGACGTAGATAAGAAAATATCGCGATGAACGTATTGAGACTGAACCCAGGGTTATTACAAGAAGTATTCATTTATGGTGTTGTTGGTAGNAAAATATCGCGATGAACGTATTGAGACTGAACCCAGGGTTATTACAAGAAGTATTCATTTATGGTGTTGTTGGTAGAAACAGGCATGTCAGTCACAATTTTGAAAATAGTTTGTTTTAAAAGTGGAAGTTGTTTTCAGTCGTTGAATGAAGAGGTCGAGCTCCATACTTCCACTGGGAACAGGGAATAATTGGTTCTGTAATCGTTAGTTAATTTTGAAATTTGAAGCTAAATTTATCCAANACTTCCACTGGGAACAGGGAATAATTGGTTCTGTAATCGTTAGTTAATTTTGAAATTTGAAGCTAAATTTATCCACAAGAGTGTATAATTTGTTAAGATAGAATGTCTTTTATTGTTGACAAACTTTTGGGACTTGATTTTTTTTTAAATTAATATAAATGTAACATTGCCATGGCAGATAAAACATTAGAGGAAGGGAAGTCAGGTATTTTTTTGTGGGAGCACTGTGTTGGAGGAACCACATGTTTTATCTGGAAATAGGAAACACGTGTTAGTTTTAAGTCAGAAGAGGATGAGAAGTTTGTTCAAGGAAGAGCAGGAAATGGTGCTGGAGGAACAGAGAGTTAGTGACACAGATGGCTACGGAAAGTGTGCGGTGTAATTAGCTGCATGGAGAGAGGGTCGTGTTTAGCTTGTGATTTATGCTGTCGTGGTGGATAATGTGAGTACTTGCCGTGATGACTCAAGGGTTAAGAAGGCGGTGGCAGGTGACCGTGTGGCACAAGTTTTCGAAGGTGATTATGGCTCAGTCAGAGGAATTTGAAGCCGGGGCAAATGTCAGTGGCTAGGTGGAGGCCATGCCAGATGACAAGCAGCGTTCTTACAGTGTAGCTATCATTAGATAACTTTGTTTAGATTGCAGGAATTCTTCTCCGACTTGCAATGGCAAGAGACAGTGGGCGTCATCCAAACGAACAAAATGGTCTGACAAACTTAGTAATTCGCCAAAAGCAGTTGCAACCAGCCACTGCCAGAAATGAATGGAAACATGTTGCAAAAATTAAACAGACCAACGCCAGTAATATTGGCAATAGATCTTCCTATGAAAATCTTAGTCTGCAGACCAATGTCGGGATTAAAAATGTTCCTTGTTGCAAGGCTCAGTAAAGTGACAGTTCGCTTCAGTCTAAGGATGAGGGGAACTCGAATCGATTTGTTCCACATTCACTACCAGATCAATGCGTTGGGGCTTCATTGGTTATGAGACTGTATTGGCTGGCATAGATTCTCCCGAATAGCGAGATTTTATATAATAGGGTTGTTGCAGTGGTGGATTTGTAGCATGACAAGCGAACCACACATTACGGGAGAACGGGGTATGTATTGTGGAATATTTTACAGTTTATCACAATAAATATTACAAACAACACAAGAAAAGAATATTGTAAATTATGGATAATCTACACCCGTGCATATAATTAATTATTTTCTGTACTTTTTATACTTATTCCTCTAGCTCCTCTCTCTGACATTCTATCTATATCTATGTATAATATTTATAATATACGAAAGAAATATGAATGACAGGTTACCATACAGAGATATTAAATAATGTTATTACCTATAAAAATATTTGTGTACAAGAGCATTAAATTATATTTGTTCTGATACGGTGAACATTTTTACTGAAGAGATATTTGGAAATTTGTTTGAAATCACGAAAAACAGATATCAATTTCATGAAGGCGAGTAAAGGGATATGTGTGAACAATTTTCTGCCATAGTACATCAAACACTTATTCAATTTATATCAGAAGATATAGCTGTGAAAATATTCAAATACATATTACTATAAAGTTATACGTAAAGCAAAAAAGATTTCCCACAAGACATAGCACTATATAGAAAGGTATTGTCAAAATAAAGGTCCTAAAGTCTTCATGTGTCATACAGATTTTTTGTAACCATGACTAAACGTTATTGTCATTAAAAGTACATTTTTAGATAGTACACAAAGTTTTTTGTACACTCAGATGGCCAACAATAAAATTTACTACCCATTATTTACCTTGGTGTCTTAAAGTACACTTTTAGTTTAAAAATAACTCCTGCAGTACCGGGAAAAAAAACCAGAGTGGAGCATTCTCCAAGAACAATGTGTACCAAATTATGACAGGGAATAATAGTTTTTTTTGTATTATGATTACCCAGCCAGTCAAGTAAACATTTCTGCAAGTAATGAATAGCTACACATTGCATACATTTCATGATTTTTGTTGGATTATCACTTTTTAATATATAAAATTGTGCTGTTATTTTTTATTATTACTACTCTGTTTATAAAAGATTACATTTGTTATTATCGTAAGATAATGACTGGAGTGCATTCCTGAAATAGTTGTCGTAAATTACAGGAGCGATGTTAAACAATTATAGTTGTGCCCAAAATAACTCTGCATGAACCAAACATTTAACCGAAGCTACATCCATGTATGTGACTATGCACGACTGAATTGTTTTGAAATAAAACAATCATAGTTTATGTTTTCGAAGCTGCAGATATTTCAGCTTGATTTTATCAACATTTTAATAAAATATTACTTAATTTGAATTGTGTGTTTGCAAAGGCAAAATAAAATATTCTGAATAAATTTTAAACTATAAACAAATTTTCCAAATAGTGTGTGTGGAAAATTGAGTCCATAGAATATTGTTCGTACTTAATGTGTATTTTTTTTTACAATAATACAGGTAAAGTAATTTCATGTAATGCAAGAAAAAGACTATATAATAAAAAATAACTGAAAGTGAAACAGAACAGAAATAGTTACAGTCTCTTGTGTTTTATTATCTTACATTTAAAAATAGTACATGATAATGCAGTAGACAAAGAACAGTGATATAACAACGAGGGTGGGCAAGATGGAAAATATTAATTAAAAACCATTTTTCTGTTTAGATTCAGTAAGGTGACTTGTTGACTTATTTAAAAAGCCTACATATTTGAGAGTTAATTGCCCTATAAATTATGCCACTTTGAGTATCACATACAAAAAATATGACAAATGGCACATTTGCCCCATCCAAATGAAACGAACGGCTTGCGTTACCAAAAAACCCAATACAAAACCCAACATACTGAAACTATGAACAGAATAAATTATAATGAAGCATTTAACAGAAACATTATTTATTACTAAGATGAAAACTACCCTAACGATTCCTACAGTATGGTATGAAACCCGTGTGTTAAACACTGGAATGTAGTCAAGTGTTAAATTTGGCATCCTACTTATGAGAAAGGCTTGCATAAAATCGTTAAAAAATCTAGGGCTACAATGAATTTGTCATGTCCACAGGAAAGACATGCGCAAAAACCGGAGGAAGGAACAGCAATAGGTACCCAACAGAACCAGAGGTTGTGGGCTTCGTGCAGTCATTTAGGTAATTTAATTGAAAATTCATTCTCAGGAAATAAAATAACTTAAATAACTGGATGCTTGATTAAAAGATTATTTTGATGTAATAAAAAGTGTAATAATATATTACTTCCGTTATACTTAATATAATTAAACTATTACCTAAAGTATCAAAAACTCGTATGCCATCACATATTTTTCTTGCATCATAGGTCTAACATCACAGTCTAAATGGGTTAGCTTGAAGAGTTGTTTCGCCTTTGGCGAAGCAACATAGCAACAAGAGAAAATGGTAAATCACAGACTTGCATATTACATGCCGGACATCAATTAAATTGCAGGAGGCTGGAAAATAATGTGGGAATAAAACGAGACGCAACAGATAAATCACACAATAACAACAGCTATCCATTACAACACTCACATAAAAATACTCAACTTACTACTAATGCACACTAATCTCAGCTAGGGTCACCACATGTCTTGTTGAAGACTCGAAGTATAGTTGTTGAGGAATGGCAATGGCCGTAATAGCGGCCTACGCGATTATGGCGCTATGCAGCTCCAGAGACGATAAGACAAGATGGGGAAGGAGGATTAGCGAAATAAGAGAAGAGAATAAGGAGTGATAATGACAAGGCTGCCAATCGAGTCTGCGTAATTCAAATGCCGCATATATGAAACAAACAAATATCGGAATGCACTTGCAAGCTCGAGTGTTTAAAAAATATTATGTTCAACCGTCTTCCCTAAAGCGAACTTGGGGGGCCCAAAATAAAATAGCATACAGTTATGGCATATGGATCCAGTCCACGTCCGTAGCACTGCAAACATTTACAAAACTGTTACAAAAAAGTAACAAAGTTCAAAAGTGTTATTTCGAAGAAATCTTGAAGAACTTGAAATTTTGGAAAATCTTGATAAAATTAAGAAACAGATGAAAAACGGTCCATCACTACCAGGTAAGTGACATGATAATGTAAAGAGTATATTTAATGGCTCTGTCAATGAAGAAGAGTGGCAGAGAACTACAAAAATAAGCAGGATATCGTACATAGTTCCGAGATACAACAGTTATATCCTCTTGGAGATCGAAGAGCAATGCTGCACTGAGATGACATGAAATCATTTAATGAGGAAGCAGAGTGTATTTCCGTGTGGCAGCATAAATCCTCTTCTGTTCTCGGAAAGTTTCTCATGCCTTATGCGGAAACATAGGAAAAATACACAGAGCTAGGAAAGCTAGGTTTAAAGCAAATAACAAGAAAGAAATGCAAAATACAGGAACACAATGGTGAAACTTTACAGTTTACAGAAGTATTCAAACGCATGATCCGTCATAATTCAGTGATAAAACAATTTGTAAACATTGTAATGCACACAGCATTTGTCATATTTTGTTCTTTAACACAAAAATTACACTAGTGAAATTTCAAAAATTCTCAGCGTATCAATATCTTTTGTCATTGCAATTTATACCAACAGGAATACGCCTTATTTATAACACAAATCTTTAAAGATTATTACTAATACTATTGATTCTTATTGTTAATTTATTATTCTAATGTTCTCAATCTCACTTTTCACTAATATAATAGTGATAATATTATGAAATGATTAGAAAAATACTGATACGAAACTAAATAAAAAATACATTCTCCTTATTACCTTTCATGCTGTGACTATAAATTTTTTTGGCTTTCATTAAGACTGATATTCCCTTATAAGAATAACATTCGCCTTTGGGACTATTTTTTACCCAAACTGGNTTCATTAAGACTGATATTCCCTTATAAGAATAACATTCGCCTTTGGGACTATTTTTTACCCAAACTGGTTAACAACAAAATATTACTATTCAAATTTTTATATGTTGTATCTGATCCAGATTGTGATGGGAATAATTTACGACTTAGTAAATCTGGGGCTTGTGGGAGCTGGAATTTTCAACACCACACTCTTTCTCCAACTTTAAAAGGATAAGCCCTGAATCCCTTCTTTTCATGTTGTAGCTATCAAACTGCCCGAAACAGCTGCCTCCGGGTTTCGTCATTTATAGTAATGGAAAGTGAAGTACTGCTCCAAATATTCAGGAAAGGATGGATTATTTCTCTACCAAGAACGGCCAAGATAAGCATGGACTGAGTTGAAACTTGTCACGTGAAGTTAAAAATAACATTAATGAGCTCTATATTGTCAGTTGAACACTGCTGATTTTGGTTTTAAAGTCAGTGAGACTTATTTTCTGATTCCTATTAAAACATTTTGCCGGACTACCTTCATAAAAGTAAGNTAAAGTCAGTGAGACTTATTTTCTGATTCCTATTAAAACATTTTGCCGGACTACCTTCATAAAAGTAAGAACTACTAGTTTTGAAATTGACAAACCACTGATAACATATGTCCGTAAATATATGTGACTGAAAGTAAGTTGCACTGTTGGACACAATGTTAACAGTAGGGCAGAACATCCACCAGACCCTTTCTATCGGTGTCTTCATAATAGTGCTAGCATAGTGGAAACAAAAAGCAAAAGAAATGTTACAAATATATCTAAAATATGAGATTGCAATTATTTGCTTATTTTATCAAGTGGCCAATATGTATAAATATGATTGGATTCCAAAGCGAAATTCGGAGTATACGAGTTAGAAACCAAAATAAAAATCTTTTTACTGGTCTGCAATGTTGGCAATCCTTGCATGCACGAAGAAGCAACCTCACATCATTACTTAATCCATGCCAAAAAATTTTGATTGATTCTTTTGCAAAGTATATTTTATTTACCTAAATTTCCCCCAAAACTGAATAATAAAAATAGTGCAAATAAGTTTTGCATAGCTGAACCTAAACAACAATTTTGCATGAACTAGCTGATTGACCAGTAACTACCAAACACATATTTTGTAATTCGAATGATACAGCACCATCTGTGAGGATATCATTCATTAAACCTACACATTATTGATCTCTATTTGGTTCCCCCTTGAGGTACTCAAAAGCATTAGGATGTGCAAAAAATACTCTACCAAGGGCTTGCAGAGATTCAAATTCATTACCGTCAAACATACAGTAGAAGGTGTCTCCAAAAACATTTTCCAAATATTTAATATAATGACACACCCAGCATCCAAGTATACCAAATTTGTCTGCATGTCCTGATGACAAACTTGAATCTTGGTTGTAAAAAAAAAGATTAAATATAGTAGCATTCACATAGGAATCAATATTTTTGATTCAATACAGCCAGGCCAACCCTTCTTGTTTATATACACTTAATGAGCATTCCGCATCTGTCAGCAATCTACTTATGAAAGCCACAAAAGTAATACTTTATTCTATAACCTGGCTCAAAGTGGCACCAAGCGCAATGTATGATGCATCTACGTGAAGTNCATACAGTAGAAGGTGTCTCCAAAAACATTTTCCAAATATTTAATATAATGACACACCCAGCATCCAAGTATACCAAATTTGTCTGCATGTCCTGATGACAAACTTGAATCATGGTTAAAAAAAAAGATATAATATAGTAGCATTCACATAGGAATAAATATTTTTGATTCAATACAACCAGGCCAACCCTTCTTGTTTATATACACTTAATGAACATTCCGCATCTGTCAGCAATCTACTTATGAAAGTCACAAAAGTAATACTTTATTCTATAACCTGGCTCAAAGTGGCACCAAGCGCAATGTATGATGCATCTACGTGAAGTGTGAATCGTCTCTGAAAATCAAAAAGATATAAAATGGTGCACTAGCGAAAATTCATTTTCAGTGTTACAAGGATTGTTTTCATCTAGGGGCCCCATAAAAATCGCTGATATTTTCGCTTAAGGTGATTCAAAGGAGCAGCTAACTCTAATCAATTGGGAATAAATCAAGAATGATAACACAAAAATTCTTACAAAACCAATGACTCCCTTGAGTGTTTAGGCCTAGGAAAGATAATCACTGAAGAAACACGATCCGGGTCCAAAAATAAGTTATCTTGCAAAACTATATAACATTAAAAATGGCACACTAGTGTGAGTCCAAATCACTATAGCCAGGTTTACTGTAAGACTATCATCACATCATCTATCTAATACGTGTTCAAAATTATGAATAAGCTTCAGTTCGACACGGAAGAGCTCGACAGTTTTCGACTCGACTTGGGGTGCTTGGAAGACTTCAACTCGGGATTGTAGAATGTAGCCGAAGGTGCTCGGTAGTTGCGCCCACTAACACCTCAAGCATAGATGTCTGTTTATGGTAACCATATTGGTTTTATAAGCATATGGGAATGTCGAATAGAACATCTTTTTATTATGTGATTAAAAATATTTATTAAAAAAATATATTTATTTTAATTTTTACCGAAATAATACATGGGCAGAACCATTCATAGTCTATCATTCAGTTACTTTATTTCCCGTCTCCTCTCCTAAAGTAAATATATAATACTATGCCAGAATCTACACACTATTCACTGCCTCAACACTTTTGTAGGCATAAATATGCTTACCATATTTTTTTTATGTTTGTATTTGTGACCAATACAATTCCATCAATCAGGTAGCGACCATCTGCACAAGTATGTTATTACCATGGTATGGATCAGCATCTACCAGCAATTTTATAGGTACACTTGGTTATATTTTTAAATCATTAACGCTAATCCCTTAAGAATAGGAATGTACAAGGGCAGCCGATAACCAGTTTTATCTTTCGTGCTCTTCTCTATAATCATCACAAATCCTCAGCAATCATCCCCCACAATCCTCCTCTGCAATCCTCATAAAGCCTCACTAATCCACAGCAATCATCAGAATGCTACTCACTAATCCTCAGCAATACTCACCAACCCTCCTCCCCGATCGTTTCCAATCCTGTGCATTTCTCAGCAATCTTCAGTAATCCTCCTCTGCAATCCTCCTCCTCTGCAATCCTCCTCCTCATCAATTCCCACCAATCCTCCACCATTATCACCAACATCCCCAATTAATCCTCATCACCAATCCTTAGTAATCCTCCCATGCAATACTCCACAATCCTCACCAATCCATCAACCAATAACAGCCAAAGCCACCCATTAAATACAGTGAACAAAACTCATCATTATAGTAGTAACACTAGTTAATTTTAAAGCCATGTAAAAAATTGGGCTTACCAGGATTTTAACCCAATACCCTTTTGTTTGCAGACTGAAGCTCTATAAGTTATGATAACATGCCACGTGCAATGTTAATTTGGATAAATAATATACTGCATTTTTAGCGATTGTTTTTTTAAACACATTCATGAATAAATTAACATGATCTCAATATCTTTTTAATATATGTGTCTATATATTTAAAATATTGTATCTTATAGTGCATTGAGTACAACTGCATAACCATAATTGGTGTAAGTGATTATAATCATGCATTGATAATGACTGCACTTATATTGCCCCTCACTGTAAACGACTTTGGGCGACACCACTCTGTATATGGGTGACAATGCGACATGTGACATGAGCACGATCATGCGCAGCGCCAGTAGCTCTGTTGCAAAACAAGAATTCCTGGATATTAATTATGTATGTTCGTTATTCTATCACTTTAAAATTGCCAAACCACGAACAACGAAACTAAACAAACAACAATTTCTTGCAATTACTAAATGTAAAGAATAATATCATTTGTAATTGCAATAAACTTGTTCGGATGATATCATTCCAAGATACTTCGTGACAGGATAATTTCGCAGTGAGATTGAGAAAAAACGACACTAGACAGGAAACATTTATTTAATTTAAATATTCAATGTTTATACATTGCTATCAATTTGTAACTTAATTTAACGAAAGTGTGTTATAACAAATTTAATGTTTATCTTTAATAAGAAAAAATAACACATTCACGCACAAAAGACAATGATGATTAAATTTTGGGGTTTCTCGGCTCTTTTACCGAGCTCAGAAGCAAAATGACATTGCATCATAGTGTATCATTGGTAAGGCTAAGTGTTACAATCTATTCACATTACACATAACATGCATCGCATTAAATATAATTCAGCATGGCACTAGTTAGAAATAGGGGATTCTGGCACAGATGTTGGTGGTGTTAGGACCAAGGACGACTACCATCTTGGATTGCATCATCGATGTCATCTTGGATTGCGTCATCGATGTAATCTTGGATGACCTTTACCTTTGGCCACCATCTTGGATGTCGTCTGCTGCTTACATTCGTTNTGCGTCATCGATGTAATCTTGGATGACCTTTACCTTTGGCCACCATCTTGGATGTCGTCTGCTGCTTACATTCGTTCAACTGCTGCCTGCAAGGGGATGCTTCATTGCTGACCTGTGCTCAACTGCCATGTTGTTTCTCTCATCGTCAGCTAGAGATGCTACTGGCATCCACCATTTTGGGGGTTCCTTGTTTAACACCAGCGNATGTTGTTTCTCTCATCGTCAGCTAGAGATGCTACTGGCATCCACCATTTTGGGGGTTCCTTGTTTAACACCAGCGTTACTGCTATTTCTGTTTAATTTGCTTGGAGCTAAAAAATTCCGAGGGAGTAGTGTGGTTGGATTGAACTGCCAGGCCTTAGATTCATATGCAGATGCCTTATACAACTCGGCTATCAAGGCAGACAGAAAATCTGTATTTTAAATGTGGTATACACATTAAAAACCACCACCACTGCCATCATTCGAAAAATGTTTATTCATTAAAATTTTATTACAAGTATTATGTGCCTCGAAGTGGACCATTCTTGACGATCTTAAATCATATAACTGATATTGCAGTAAACTCTCCTTATTGTATTATGATATATGTAATTATCAGTGTTTTTATTAATGTCAGTAATTAATTTTTCAAGTTTTCTCGTTGTAAATATAGTTTTCAGTTCAAGTTATGTCTGATGAGGAAGAGATGGAGGGAGGATGGAAGAGAAGGAAGAAGATGAAAAGAAGTAGATGTAAATATTTATTTTCTCTCTTTATTGGTTTAAGCATCAAATAATTGGTATTACCATTTAAAAGTGTAAAGAAAAAAATGTAATACTAATAATTTGTTGCACTTTTAAATATTTATTTGAGTGTATCTACTTAATAGCATTTATGTAAAAGCAAATGAAACCTGATGTACTCAATTTCAGTAATTGTTTCATGTTATCTTAAAAATGTTCTTCATTGTAAGTTCTGGCTGNATGAAACCTGATGTACTCAATTTCAGTAATTGTTTCATGTTATCTTAAAAATGTTCTTCATTGTAAGTTCTGGCTGAGGAGGTGGAAGTGTTTATATTTCGTCTGTATGTGTTCATTCGTATCAAACAATTCTATTGTCAATTATAAGTGTAAGAAGAAAATAAATTCCGAAATGGTGCAAACCATTTGTCGCACAATTAAATATTTATTTGCGTGTAACTACTCCTTCCTCCAAAGAATAAAGCGAATGCAAGTCAAAAAAACATTGTAATTAATTATTTACTTTATTTCCATTATATTAAAAATATTTTACATGTAAGTTCTCTCTGATGAGGAGGATTAGGAAGATGGGTT
>NQII01009037.1:22142-59342 GCA_002778355.1 Clitarchus hookeri
ATAGCTTAATCTCACACTTGCAATTGAGGATGTCAAAGAGCTTGTCTAACGTTGCTGTGAAAGCCTCTTTCACTTCCAGTTTTCCTCTGCCAAGTGATATGTTTTTGGCCTTTTCGCAGTTTTCTTCTATCTTCTTCAGGACTGTGACTCTTGAATTTAAAACTGGCACCACAGAACAACTGTACGCTCGCTCCCACTGTTCAAGCACTTTTGGATAAATATCCTTTGCAAGAGTGGCTGCTGGGTAATTTGTGACATTCTCTACACTCTGTTCTCTTAGCAAAAGCCCATATCTTAGAACGTCACGCAGAGTTGGGAGTTCGGAAGGCAGCATTTCTCGACCAGTTCCAATGAAGTTACTCATGTGAGTGGAAGTTGCCAATATTGTCTTCCTTTTACTAGCCATGGTTCCGAAAAAAAAGAAAATGTAACTATTTGTATGATATTAATAAAAATTAATAAAAAATCACCCTGCTGCAAATGAGTATTGCTAGTTTAAACACTTTTACGAGTGGCATAAAATATTTTTACAGATGTCATAGCATAATATAAGTATATTCTTAACCTTAGAGCAGAAGTACAAACAGAAATAATGATAAGAAGGCACTTCTTGAGTGAAGACAGTTTGCTGCGAATTTTACAGGAAACGTGAAAATATCACGAAATTGAAGTATCTATTTATTAAGCAAACCAATGTAATTGCGCGTTCATGTAAATATATTTGTGAATCGCTAACCAAAATACAACTTTTTAAACCCCCTCATTTTTTGAAAAAGGAAGTCAAAAAATTCGACACGCCCTAGTCACACAAGGAAGATGGGATGCTGTTATTGCGCTGCTCCGTCCACACGCGTAAATTACAACGTGAGTGACCATGATCACATTACCGGCCGCTAGATGGGGCCTGCTTGCACCTGCTGTAATTAACTGCGTCGCCATCCCAAGAAACTGGTAGTGTTCTTCGATAAACGAGCTGCGACGAGAATTTCATCAGACTGCTGGGCTACAATGAAAAAAAATACTCGTATATTCATTATTCAACACACAAGCGAGAAAAGATCTTATTTTCGAAGCAGCTGGGCAATCGTTTTCCCATCCACATATTCGATATGTTCGCAGTCTGGCATACCTGGCCGAGTACATAACTCGAAATAAATTGAACAACACAGCCAAGTTCTTCAGTGCCAACGAACTGCCCCTCGTCACACGTAAATACACATTTTCATATGATTATATTGATTCGGGAGTTAAATTGGACGAGCAGGAGCTAATACCCCAAAGAAGCATTCCACAACAGGCTGATGGACATGTGTATCAGCGAAGAAGTATATGCTCATGCCCAGACCGTCTGGCAATCATTTTGCTGCACGTCCCTATGAATGTATTCGGCCTTCAAACTTAACAATGAGTGTCCTCTTGGCAGATGTATTTGAAAATATCAGGGATTTGGGTATTTCGACATATGGACTGGACTGCATGCTTCTATGAGAGGATTGAATTGAGAACAAAAAGATGATGCAATAATTGAGAAATGCTAATATCTGATGTTTAAAGTTAATAAAAAATTTTTTTAGTTTACAGAATTGTTTGTTTATTCCATTAATCATCCCTTCCTCCTCTTCTATCAACCCTACATGCTATGGTGTAGGCACTTGTTGACGATCCGCAATTATTCATTGAACACTGCGAAAAAATATCATAATTTTTCTAAGTGGGAAATATTATATTTTTTATTTTTTCTGTTGTCGTACTCACGCTCCTTAACTATACCTCACCTTTGGATATTACTTAAATCTTTATATCAGGTGTATACAAGCATATAAATGTCAGGAATTAACATACAAAGTTCGTTAAAAATTATCCAATGTGCAGGTCGGTATTCGAACTATGGACCCTACACATTTTATCATCTTTATTCTACGTAAAATTTTTGTCTAACAGCGTACATTAAAGTTTTAATACACCACACCTTTATACCGGATTTATTCCAGCATTTTTCACTAAAGTGTCACATAGGTGGGTCTTCCATAGAAATAAATAGTAATAAAATGATGACTTTCAGACAGGATTCATGGAGTCAGAGGTCGGAGGAATTGCTCGCTATGACGTCATATGTGTTAGTGGCCAGCGGCCTGATATGGCCTTATTATCAACAAAATGGCTTGATTAGCGCAAAAAAACACTTCAGAAATTAATTATTTTAACAAAATGTTCCGAAAAAATCGAAAAATTAGCAAAGCAGAACCGAAGCTCCTCGAAGCAAGAGCCAAAAAGTCCTCAGGCGAGCAAGAGGAATCGAGGTTCTTGGTGAAATGTGCCACTTAATCCTCAGGACAGTAAAGGAGGATTCGAGTCACTGAGCCACGTCCAGCAGATCAGGGAGTATCAGTGGTCATTTCCGCCTCCCCCGACTAACATAATGTACCTATCACATCCTTACGCTCCTATATCTGTCCCGTCCGCCTCACACCACCCCTATTTGCCCTCAGTGCACCTTCTCCCCTAGCAATTATTATAAAAATGGAGAAAAATCTAAAAAATCTGTTAAAATCGAGGAACATATGAAGTTAACATCATGGTCACCCCGCAACCCACAACCTTAAACTTGTAATACTAAAAATTATAAAATAAAAATTCATTTTAGTTTAAAAAATAATTTTACAAAGTAATTGATTTATTAAAAAATACCGAACATATATTGGCAACCTTTCCCAGAGCAGCTATTTTATATTTACTGTTTTCCATGGAAGAACCACCTAAGTGACACTTTAGTGAAAAATGCTGGAATAATTCCAATGTAAATGTATGGTGTATGAACCATGTAATGTATGCTGTAAGACAAATTTTGGACGAAGAATAAAGGTGATTATAGGGTCCACAGTTCAAATACTGACCTGCGGAATGAATAATTTCTACGAAATTGGTGTGTGATTTTCTGTCGGTTCATGTGCTTATAAGCATCTTAAATAAAGATTTAAGCAATCACAAAAAGGAGAAGTTCGGTGTAGAGTCTGTGTTCAAAACCCGAAATTATAAAAAATATTAATACTCTTTCCAACATAGAATAATTCTGAAAAATTTTTTTCCAGTGTTCGGTGAATGTTTTGCAGAACAGCATCAAGAGCCTATGCCATAGCATGTAGGGTTGCTGGAAGAGGAAGGGATAGTATAAGATATAAAACTGACAATATTGTAAATTTTAATAATTTTTTTTATCTCTTTTAAACATTAGATATCCGAATTATTCAATTCCTGCATCAGATTTGTATTCTCCATTCAATCCTCACATGCTGGCATGCAGTGTAGCTAATTTTTTGCAACAATATCGACACTGTGGGTGAGATGTTGACATTGATGCTGAACCCATCTCCATATTCCCGAAAGTTGGTTGTAAGCCTTCTTTAAATACATGATAGAATATAAAATTTCTTATATACATCGCAAATAAAACTTTGTTATAAAACCATACGGAAACGTATGTACACCATGGTTGCTTGTCATCAGAGCAACACAGAGCTAATTTATATATAGTTTCTGTATAATGCAAATACTGATCTGATTGTATTGCTTTCATCTTAACATGCATTGTTCGGAGCTTGCTTAAGGTATCTACATAGTCGGAAAATTAGTTGTTGTCCTACATCACACAATTCTGAATTCCCTTATTGTTTTTAGTGACATTCTCGCCGTACTTATACGAGTATAACTTAACTCTGAGGCCAATAAATTAAGTAATGATTTTTCCGCCATACTTGTCCCTGAACTTGCCCACCATATTCTTGTTTGCAGACGAGAAACACTTATGAGCCATGTGGTAGCTCCCTGTGTCAAATTCGGTGAAGAACCATTAATCTGCGACCATGTCGTCATAGAAGACCTGGGTTTGGATCTGGCACAGGAACGCATCTGTATCCATATATGTATAAGATATCAAGGTATTCTTCATTCTAGGCCTTCATTACATTGAAAGGGAATCTGTACACCAAAGCTGCTGATAATTCTAGCAACATGAAACCCACATGTATAGGCTTGTAGAACAATATTGATTCGTTTTACAGTCATATCAGGTAAAGATTTTCTTCAAAAATAGTGTCGTCTAGAAATGTTGGTTTTACCGTGAATTTCTTCAGTCACTTTTTACTGCATACCTATTCCATTTTTTAATGTTTTCTTTTGTCCTCCATTAATTTACCGAAATTTTCATTGGTGGCCAATTTGAAATTATATTTTTCGAATTGTTGGGAGTTGCTTGTTGTTTCTTTGTGCTAAGGTCAATACAAAACTTTAGCAATGCAATCTGTTGAACTGTAGCAAACAATTTATCTTGGTGAGCTTTGCAGAAAAATACTGGCTCTTGTGTTCCAGGTTTGTAAACAGTTTCGGATGATTGGGGCCAGGGGACACTCTTTGATGGGAATAAACAGTAAATGATGGTGTTCCTCACTCAAGGTCGCATGATACTCGACATCCAACTCTAGGATATACCTAGTGTTACCATCTTTGGACATGTCCATTAAGTCGATGTCCACATTCGCCCACTAGAAATTGTGTACTGGCGGTGGCAACAACATGGCCTAGCTGTACACGTTGTTGGTGTTCAGATACTGCAGGAAGGTTGTGGGCTTACTGGGATTGTACATTTTGGGTGTGATATTCGCCACTGCATGGTGCTACACAGACTGTGCCAAGACACTACAGAACCCTTTTTCAATAAAAATGTGCATGTCATAGTCTGTGAGAAATTCCATCTTTACACCCATCATTCTCAATATTACATCGAATGCAAATCCAGGGGTACTGATATGGTGTGCATAGTCCAATCCATATTTCGAAATATGCAAACCCCTGACATTTTTTAAGACATTTGTCAGAAGGATGTACATTGTTTGGTACAATTCCGAATATATTCCAAGGTATGTGCAGACAAACTCTTGCCGATAATCTGGGCATCAGCATATTCTTCGATGCTGATACCCATGTCCATCAGTCTGTTGTGGAATGCTTCTTTCGGGGGCTGCTGCTCGTCCAACATGGCTCACAAATAGACATAATTATATGGGAATATGCATTTACATGTGATATGGGGAGTTGGTTGGCACTGCATAACTCGGCTGTGTTGATTAATTTATTTCGAGGTAGGTACTCAGTTAAGGAAGCCAGTCTGCAAGCCATAAAACAGAAAATTTCCAGAAACTGTGTGGAATAACGATCGCCCAGTTGCTTCAAAAAAGTGATTATTTTCTCGTTTGTGTGTTGAATAATGAATATATGTTTATATCATAGCCCAGCTGTATTATGATGAAATTCTGGGCATAACTCAGTTAATGGAAGAAAACTGTGTTTCTTGAGGTGGCAATGCAGTAGATTGCATCTGGCGCAAGCAGGCCCGATCTAGCAACTGGTGAAGATGTCGTGGTCCTCACCTTCTAATTTTTAGGCATGAATGGAGCAGCACAATACCAGCATCTCGTCGCCCTTCTGTGACTCTCCTTTTCAGCTGGTGTGAGCGATGTCATCGGCTTTGAGTGGCATAAATAAATTTCACCACATTACAGATATCCAAAATTGCTTCCATGAAGTGCTTCTCCATATAAGGCTCCTTATTCAGTACTGGCTCTTTTGACAGTAACATGAAGTCAGAATCAGGAATGATGTTGTCCTCGTGTATATACACAATAGCTGTATGATGCGTGCTCCTGGTAGGCGTATGTATACGGTCGATTGGGATTAAGTTCACAGATCTGAATAGGCTTGAGCATAGCCTCGAAGTCGGCGTACACAATGATTGACAATTTATTCATGTGGTGGTAATTCTTGAATGTCAGTACTGGTGGCCTATCATATTCGCCTGGCTGCGGTATCTCGATTCTCGTTGGAATATTTTCTTTGCAGTATTTCGTGTGTTCTTCTAACATTGTTTGGCTGACAATGACATCATTCTTGGCAGGTCATGGTATAATGTGAAGCACCGATTGCATATATAGATCTTGTTGGCATTGGCAGCCAATTAGGATCTCACCAAAGGCTCAAAATTCGTATTGTGACAAAAGTGGGCATTCCCAACTTCATTCGTCAGCAGCTGGTCAAAATGTTTGGTCTTCTGTTCTGCCACCACATGTACAGGCACCATCTTCTCCTCGGCGCTGAGTGTGTAAACATTAACCGATATTGCAGAGTTGTTCTTCTAAAAAATTTTTATTTGTAGTAGTGGTGTCAGGAATTCCAGTCCAAAAATGTCAAATTATTCTTCTACGGCATGCAGCAGTGGTCGACACAATACAGGTGGTTGCCTTCCACATAAAGTGCTAAGATCGCTGGCTTAAAACACGTGTGGTCGCTGGTGTATTGCAGGTTAATCACAGCCTTCCTGTTTATAATCGAATTTGACAGCTCTATGTAAGACGAGGCTAGTAGTATTTCCAGTGTGTTAATTCAGAGCTGCAGGTGATTAACTTTAGACAGTATGAACCCCGAAATCCGCTTTTCTACATTTAGTCCTCTTCACATATATTCTATACACAATTTTATGACATATTCCATTTTTTTATCCTCATTCACTGGTTCATTCACAGTATTGAAAGCCCTTTTATCCATACCTTCATCGAAACTATTCAATATTTTAAAGTCGCTCTCCAGTGAAATGTTGAATTTTATTGGACCTTGATCTCGTACTTCTATTTGGAGTTGGCAAACGATACTTTTCTTCATGCGAGCCAAAAAAATACAAATACCTTTTTGAAGAAGCACCCTAGCTTTAAGCGATATACATCTTGACATTGTGCCAGAAAGTCATTTTAGCCTCCACAAAACCATTGTCATTAACCAATGCAGATTCTGCTACTATTCTTGAGTGTGATGGTCGCTGGCCTGATAGTGGCTGATCATTCTGAACCCATGGTTTTGTGGGAAGTAAACTCGAGTGCTTTGGCGAAGGAGACTGTACACTGTGAATTTTCCAGGTGAATGTCATAGAGCTATGTAGGTTTTCGCATGTCACTGCAAGCTATCGCATCTATCAAATGACACTCCCCAATTTAAACACTTGTGTACGACTCGATCTGCATACTTCGCGCAGCCATACTTCTCGTGGCTTTGAGCACAGTGGTTAAACTCGAAGGTTTTATTGCAGAAGTGACCCGAGTGATGATGAAACAGTCCAGTAGATGGCACCGATGAAATTGAAGTCGCTGTCGACGGTACTGTGAATGGCATTGATGACGATGTAGGAATATCAGCTAGTTCCAGCTAAGGTACAGCCGAGTAAGATGTCTGGACGTTGGTTGCAGGCACACCATTAAATGCATGCTTCATCTTGAACTCTGCATGGCAAAATAAAGAAAAATATGGAATTAATAATGATGATAATTAAAAACTACAAGAGTTCTACACCATATTTCATGGAATTCATGTGTAATTACGAGCAAGTCAGATAATACCCAGCAGATTTTGATGGAAGACTCGAACATAAAAAATAGCTTACCAAATGGAATGCTGAGAAGGTCCGGAGAGAGAAGATGCTATATCACCTGTCGCATCAGACGACNTGCTTACCAAATGGAATGCTAAGAAGGTCCGGAGAGAGAAGATGCTATATCACCTGTCGTATCAGACGACGAACTGAGGGGATGCAAGAATCTGCCTTCCTTGTATACCTGCAGAACCCAAGATATCATGGGACCAACTACCAATCACAATCTAGCATTCTGATATAATTTTTCTTCATCAGAGCTCTCTGGCAGACAATACTGAAAGCAAGAGTTACCAGTGAACTCTAGCATGAGTTGATGGAAACTATAGCTAGTGTACCATAAATTAAGGAATGAAATTGAGGAATTAATTAAGAAAGTCGTTCTGCACCATTTTAAACATGGTATTTACTATGTATTAAAAAAAACGCATACCAAAACAAAAAATTGATGATTTGACATACATTATGCCTATAAAACAATATGGCCGACGACTCCTAGAAACATATGTATACAGGTAGTGGTCATAACTGGTGAGCACCTACATTAACATTCGACAGTCAAGAGTTGAAGGCTTCCGAGCACACCCTGAGACGAGCCGAAGACTGCCCAACTCGCCCTGTAGAGCCAAAGACCGCCAGCCACAGCCACAGCCACTGCTACGCATATCCATTTAAAATACATTGGCATAGAGTAATCATGTACTCTACTGATCATATTTATGTATCTGTAAACAAATTTATAAACTGGCAAAAAATATCGATTGACATGAAAATATTTCAAGGTTTGTTTTTTAATTAGAATAGACACAGCTGCTTATTATGAAAACAATGTGATAACCTATGGAGGCCCCTTAAAGAGTTATGCCTTTGAATTTAAATTTAACATGACGTTAATGAACACCTAGCAGTAAGGCAACAAGAGTGATTGCTGGAAGGATTGCGCACTACAGAGTAAACGTTTTCGTAGTGTACACAGTGCTGCAAAATGGGTGGTGAGTACACCACATACTGTACATAAAGTATTACACATAACTGAACAGCAACTTGGAGACCGAACAAGTGCACATATAAAGTTATGTACGAGAAATGAGTCAATGTGAGACATTTATTAGGACAAGTACATTATCAGACAAGGGGTTGGCTTTATTAAGCAATAATATATTGATATTGAGAAGCCTAGAACAAGAAGATGGGGGAATGGAACCTGAGCCGATCATCCACCATGTTGTGAGATCACACGATCGCCATACTGGATACAGGTGACCTTGACATTTGATTTTCACCTTGAGACTTTTAGCCATATATAACCTTGAACTGCAAAAAATGAAAAAGATATACTTTTTGAATTACATTATATGTAAAAGAACTCATACAAAATATAATTTAAAAATAAAATAAAAAAAAAACATTTTCAAGATTTATAAAAAAATTGTTTAAATTACATTTTTGGAGGTCACCTTAGCACCACTACAGCAGACTACTGACCAACCTCCAATCAATAACATTTAATTAACATTCCTCTCACCTTCCCCTTTCATGTTCATTCTGTCGAATGCACTCCAGCTGCCGTATTGTCTTTTTTAGTTTGTAATTTTTTTACGTTTTCATTACCTAGTTGTCGCTAGTGTATTAATTATTAATTTACCTACCAGGCAGTTCTAATATCTCTATTTAACTGTCAGGCAAGATGTAGCTCTCTCTGGGCTATTCGGGAGGCAGATCATATTGGGGGTCATTTTTGCTTAGTCAGCATTCCTTCTTACTCTGTCTTTCTATGCGAACCATATTGGAAATTATCCATGCTTTGTTATTCCATATCAGTTTTCTTGGATTTCAAACCTATGACCATAACACCATCCCCTTGTTTGCCAATTACTTATGCTCTATCATTCGATGTCAGCCATCTGGAATTTCATTTGTCTATGCCACCAGGCGAGATGACAGCAACACATTCCTTTCATCCTCTGTCATGGCATATTCACCATCTCTGATTTCACATTTCTTAGTTACCTTCCTTTCATTCTCTATCATTCCTTATTCATTTTGTCACCAGGCCAGATTTTATTCAAGCTCTGTCATTCCACCTCGATTCGGTCACCTCGAACCGGAATCTTTGATTATGCCATATGGTCTTGACATTTAACTGTCGAAATTATCGATTTAGTTTGTGATCTGTGTTTACTAGATTATTAACTGTGGTGTATTACAGCAACACAAGTAATATATAAATTTGTGTAGGACCTCTCTTCTCCATAAACTGCATTGAAACATGTCTCGCCAGGCCCAACTAGACATTCGCCCTCCCCTTTCTCTAAGTCTCAGTGTCAAATTTATATCACTTCGAACAGATGTTTTCATGTCTGTCGCATCCAACCTGCTTAGAATGTATTACGATGTGAATACATTCTTAGTTTCTGTGCACTTCATTTCAATATTTACCTTCATTACCATATAATTGATTGTGCATAACCAGTCATGGGTCTACACAAGAAATATTTAAGTACGAACTCTCAAATCAACCAATTTTGCACATAATTTCATTTAGTTTATTTTATTATGCTCACCTAGAATACCAACAAATAGTAACAGACATAAAAACCAAAGTATCAATATGTATATATCAGGGATGTAGGTATGCTAGGACAAGGTACAGCAACACCAGTGAGAAATAAAGCATTTTTTCATTCAAATCATATATATTTTAATGTATTTCAGTTTACAAACATTAAAATAAACTGAATATGTAAAGTTTCAATGCCATTGATATAGGTTTTTTTCCCAGCAATATGCTCACTTTCAGCAAAACCTTTTTTATGGGACCTTCTTCAAATTATTGTGATAATTGATTGATTATCATTTGCTTAATGTGGTCCAGGTATGTAAATATAATTTTGCACCTGAATAATTTATTTTCAATTACATAATCTGTTAAATCACACATGAATGCCAATTTTGTTAGGTAAAATCCATTTGCAATAGTGTCACCAATGTCTAGTACAGCTCGTTTCTCAGCTGCAGGATCTCTACCTTTACAGTTCTTGATATGTCCATTTAGCTTATCACCACATTTGGACACATGTTTTCACTTGTCACATTTTGCATATCACAGGAAGGTCACTTCACACAAGTAGTTCTTCCATGCTTCCTTGCACCATGGCTGTAGGCAAATATCTTGTCACAGTAACGACCACGCAGCCTTGACGAATTCATAGACGGTAACATGGCTAAGGTTATACATCCGAAGAAGTAAATTGTCCTTTCGGCGTCATGCCTGGAAAAGTCGATGGTGGCACTACAGTAAGTGACCCATCCAAAGAAATCTATGGCACTGTTGGCATCATGTTCGAAGATGTCGATGGCATTACTGCTGCAGGTACTATTGCAGGAACCACAATATTTGTCTCCATAATATTTTGTAGTTACTTTCGCAAGTTGAGACAATGTATGTTTCCCAACAGCCGCTGTCAAACTAAGCCTCTCAGATGACTCCCCCCGCCCCGCACACAATCCACAAAAATGCTTATAATATACACATATGCAAGCCCTATGATATGTTGACATTACAACAATCTTATTACACCAATAAGACATTGTGCGGACATCGATCAGCCAATCACCGAGTTGCCATGTGATTGCAGCAGTCCAATCGTGTGCAGGCATGGAGATATCACTTGCAGGAGCCAGTTGGCAGGTGTCAGTCTGCTGGAGTTAGTCTGCAGGAGTCAATCTATCCATACATTTTTCCAATATTTCCATCAATTTTTTCCGTTGATCTTCCAATCAATATATCAATCTTTCAAAATTTTTTCATCAATCTTTTGCAATTTCCAATCAATCTCACAATATTTATATCGATGAGCACCACACACACTGAAATTGCTCTGCATGTAGTGCGATCAGCACCACATGCATCACTATCAACACCACATGCACCACAATCAGCCCCACAATGTAAGACTCCTGCATAAGTTATTGACTGAATCCTTTTGCAGGAGTCAGTGACTGAATCTGGTGGCAGGAGTCAGTCTTTGACTCCTGCCGACTGATTCCTGTGGAAGGAGTCACACATTGTAGTTCAGAATGTGGTGTGTGCAGTGCTGTTTGTGGCGCATATAGTGCTGATTGCGATGTTTGCGGTGCTGATTTATGGACATATGAACGTTTGGTATGACTGTTTTAAGTGGACAGCTTATATGGTTGGTCTGTATGGATTGTTGTGTGGTCCCTAAGTATAGCAGGGTGGCATGGTCGGATTGTATGAAAGGTACGGATGGTTCATATGGAAGGTCTTGGCCATGGTATCTCCAGTCGGTCTTGATGGGCTGATGATCTGGTAAGGTGGAATGGGTTTTTGGCATGGATGATTCATATGATGGAATGATATAAATGGTACATATGGTTCGTATGGCCAGTCTGTATGGTTGGTCGGTCTGATCGGGCTGTTTGTCTGTTCGACTTGCATGCTCTTTTGATGTGGTTAGCTGTAGGTGATATGTTTTGTGAAGTTTTGCGCATATTTGCGAAGATTTTGAGCGAAGAGGTAAACAATGGGATTTGAATTATGTGGCTTTTTTTATCATGGATAGTTTGTATGAATGGTCGACTGGTCAGTAAAGCAGTTGTTATGGATGGATGAGATTGATGATAGTTAGACTAGATTGCCAGAATGGATGTTTGGTGTTGATGTTTCGTATCTCTTGGGGGTGTTGTTGACTGGCATAGGTGTTTCGTGTTGATGGTTGATTACGAGAGTGGATGGTGAGGGGGACGAGCTACGAGTTATTTGTTGTTTGGGGGAGGGAGGGTGGTGGCATCTGAGGTTGTTGATGGCAGATGACGTATTTTAAGTAAATTGCGAGGAAAGTAAGGCGACGAGAGGTGTGGGTGGGTGTTTCGAGGGCAGTATGTGTGTTATATAAAGTCAGTAATTCGATTTGTGGGTCGAACAATTTATTGCATATATGATCAAAGAAATAAAGAGGTTATATTCAGTCGGCTGCTGATCGATATACCAGGGAGCGGCTGTGCTCAGCCATGTTTACAAGAATCAAATGTTTAGGGAAACACACATCCATATTGGTTTTTCACATTAGTACACAATTTTTCCTGTATTTTTTCTTTAAATTTTTCAGAATATTTTCTCGAATTATACGATTTTAATATTAAGGTTCCCAACATTCAACATAGATGATGGAGACAGTAATATAACATGTTTGTTGATTTTTATGAATCTAGTCGATTTTTCTATATTTTTTATGATTATTTGGTGAGGGGTAGGGAGTGATTGTTAGGGTGTTGCGGTGAGCAGAAAGTGCGGTTAGGTAATATTATATGTTCTTCGATTCACAGAATTAATTTTTCTATTTTGTTTCGGAGTTTTCACGATTTTTTGTAACTGGGTGGGTGGTGGGGACGTTTGTTGGTTAGGGTTGTATTTTAGGAATGTATGATGATGGTAAAGGGAGGATGTGATAATATTATATGTTCCTCGAATTTTAGATTTAATGTGTTGATTTATTTAAAATTTTCTTGATTTTTTACTATTTCAGAGGGAAGGCAGGAAGGAGGTAAGTGTGGCGAGATGTGGGGTGAGAGTGGTGGAGGCCTGCTGACTAGAGAGCTATTAAAAATTGTTTTGTGTTTGTCGTCTTTTGGGTGTGGTGCTGGGGACCTAAAATTCAGGTTTGATTTCACATTTTTATAAATTAAAAGAAATATAGAGTTGATAAGGTTTTTTTTTAATTATTTGAAATTTTTGGATACAAGGTTATTTAAGGTTATGGGCATGATGTAAAGGTCACTGGGATCATGGTCAAGGTTATTGGGTTCAAAGTCTCTGTGGTCAAGGTCACTGGGGTTAAGGTCAAAGATGAAGGTCATGGGTCAATGCCACTTGGGATAAGATCAATATCACAGGAGACAGTGTCAAGTTCATTTGGGTCAAGATTAGTGGTTCTAATTCACTGGGGTCAAGGTCAAATGGGTCAAGGTTGCTGGGTTCCAGGGAGTATGGGTAAAGTGGTAGGGGGTGAGGGTGGTGACAGGTTGGGGTTTGTTGGTTTGGTGTTGAATGATGTGGTTGAATGGCGGGAGGGGATGTGAGTGTGTGAGAGGGAATAGAGCGAGAAAGGGAAATGGGACGGAAGGTTCAGAATGTTGATTGAGGTAGGGGGCCATGTCCGCTGATACGCCCCGATCTCCTGGACCTGATCGAAGCCTCGAATACTCTTTTACTGATCTGAGGATAAAGTGGCCATTCTGCTAAGAGCTTCGAATCGTCTTTCTCCTCTGAGGACTTTTCGNTCTTTTACTGATCTGAGGATAAAGTGGCCATTCTGCTAAGAGCTTCGAATCGTCTTTCTCCTCTGAGGACTTTTCGGATCTCGCATCGCGGAGTTTCGAATCCGATTTGCTAGTAAAAAAAATTTTTGGTCCTTTTTTTGTAAAAAAAGTGAATTTTTTTAAAAATAATTAATTTCTGAAGTGATTTTGGGGGTGATATCTAAGGCTTTGCAGATTATTTGGGGGGGGGGAAACGGGTCATTTTGATACCCCGCCGCGAACCATAGCTGTGACGTCAACTACGATGACAGATGAATCCGAGATCCGATGCAGGATGCATTTGCCGAAACGAATTTAATTATACTACTCACATGCACAACCAATTCAGGCTTAATGTAAAAAATTTAGCACCTGGATAAAAATCAATATTATGAACAGTAACAAATACCTCATTTCCTAAAACAAAGTCCCCGCAATTACAGTATTAATTGTATCTGGCATAAACTTTCGAATCATTAGACAAAAATATAGACATGCGAACTACCCATTTTTATGTGGTCTATACATGTATTATACAATTGTAGCAGCAACCTGCGATATGGGTGCCACAGAGGCTTACATAATGCTATTACCAGGAAACCAAATTTATGGAGGTATTTGCACGACACAAAATATATGTAGATGTATAATAATATACTTTATATTTGTGTAAATTGAATAATATTTTTCAAATATGTAACTGAAAAGATAAGAATATAAATAATTAATGTTTATACAATTTACAGTACTTCAGAACAATTATAAGGATTACCTTCTCATCCATGATATACGTGAAATGTAATTTTAATATGAAAAACATTGCATTGTTGTGAATTTATATTAATACTCTGCATTTATTTACATAAAAACTGTGTTTTATGTGAGACAATGTAACAATTTAACATATTTTTTAGCATCTTATATACACATTTATTTACAAATAAGCCTACTAACACAGAAATAATGCATGGATATATTGTGGAAATAGTTATATAGTATTTCACAGATTTCGATGGAAGGAAGTTTAATTCTCGTCCATGCTATATTTAAAATATGCGTACAATGGATGTGATATAATTAAAATTAGGTTTATTATGAAATCTAGAAATTGTTAGTACGTAAATTATTCATTGTACGTTGTTAGAGTAATTTTGGCGATATCCGTCTAGCATCATAACATATACACTGGTCCATTCTCGTTACCCCGGTGGTTAAAAATCAGTCTCATAACTGATGCTATGTCATTTAGAGCAATCTATCTTATTTCATCTCCCCAATACTTACCGATAGATTGCTAGGCAGAAATACATCACGCAAATATCTTTATATTGTCAAAAAAGTCTTGTCTTTAGAACGATACTGGGATAGAAACACAGAGAAGTTGACTACTCTACTGAATATTGTGTCGGAATCGGCCCAGAATATTTTCTGAGATGTCGGTGATCGGTTAGCTGTCAGTGATCCGGCCGACATAAATAGTGTGATAATATATTATATTAGAATGATTATGACAAGTCTGGGGCAAGCGGATGGGGGAGAAGAGCTCGGAGCTGTTCATGCTTGGTTATTCCGGTATCCCAGCGGCCATATTTCCCGCCATATTGGATGTATGTGACATTGACCATTGACCTCGACCATAGTGACATTTAACCTTGAAAACCAAAAAATCCCAAAAAAAAAAAATCCTAAAAAACTTGAAAAATTCCTAAACCTTCCAGAAATTAAAAAATATCCCCAAATATTAATAAAAAAAAATTAAAAAAATTTATTTCACAAAATCGTAAAATTTGTATTTTAAATGTTTGTGCTTAGAGTGTATGAGGGACTGGAACCGACTAGCCACCATTTTGTGATGTCACTCACCCACCATGTTAGACCCAGGTGACCATGATCTTGACCCATGACCTTCACCCAATAACCGTGACTTTGGTTGAACTTTAAATAAACAATAGAAAAAATTGTAAAAAATTATTAAATTCATAAAAGTCAGCAAGCATATTACATAACTGACTACTACCATCACCTTGACCTTTGACATTGACACCACTGACCTTTGACCTTGAACCCAAAAATTCGTCAAAAATCCCAAACATTCCCTAAGAATTTATAAAAAATTAAAAAAGAAAAATTATTAAAAAATATTTTTTATAATTATTTATAAAAAACTTACATTTCCGGAGGTCCCCCACAGCATTACGTCCAGAAGACGACAGACCCCTAACCAATAAATCACATTGTATTAACATTCCTATACTCAACCCACTCACCTTTGTTTATTCTGAACTTCACCCACCACATTGGTTAAACACCTAGGTGGCACCAATGACTCCGACCAACACGTGTGATCTGGATAACCTTTACATTGACCTCACATCTGTGACCTTAACTTCGTGCCCATGACCCAAGACAACCTTGAACACAAAAAGTAATTCGTAAGACTTTTATAAAATTGAAAAAATTCCAAAAATATTTAAAATTTGATAATTAATAAAAAAAATTTTTTTCATAAATCTTTTCATCAATCATGCAATCTTTACATCAATCGACTCTGCAATAAGCACCGCAATTAGCACTGCAATAAGCACCGCAATCAGCACTGCAATCCAAATCCTTGAATCAATTCCATTACTTGGATCATTCCCAATCGTTTCACCAATCCCAATCCTTCGATTATTCCCAATCCTTCTGTCAGTCCCAATCCTTCGATCAATCAGCACTGCAATCCCAATCCTTGGATCAATCCCAATCCTTGGATCATTCCCAATCCTTCGACCAATCCCAATCCTTCGATAAATCCCAATCCTTCGATCAATCCCAATCCTTCGGTCAATCCAAATCCTTCGATCAATCCCAATCGTTCTATAGATCTTTCCATCAATCCTCCGGTTTGTCCGCCACCCATATGTATAAAAATTACAATCGTTTTACAACTGTCTCCAAATTTCTACATATCAACAGAATTGATGTTTTTGTATGTAGTCAACAATCCGTGCATTTTTATACTAAAGTCTTTATTATCATTCGACATCCAGATCTTTATAATAATTGTCAAGTGCTCAAAGCACCATTTAAAAGTTGTGTGGGATATAAGAATACGACACACAAAAAAAAATATTTTATAATAACAATTTATTATTAGTTAGTAAATAAAATTTCAGAAGAAAGAAGTTCATCACATTGTGTGATATATCTCCGTTCCTTCAGTTAAATAATGATTGAAGATATCTCAACAATGCGAGGGAAATACGCACGTTTTTGAAGGTCAGTCCAAAATCTCAGTCTATCAAGTTCATTCGGGTCTTCGCGAAATAGGTAACCAGTATTCTGGGAGTCTTCCGCCTTCTTCATGTCGTTCATTGCGGCAAATGTGTTGGAGGTGTCAAAGGCAGGTCTTCATATTCGCAATTCATTTTCGTGGTTTGACGAGAGATCGCTTTCAAATCGAAGTTCAAATTACAGTGTCAGAACGCCAACTGTAATTTATTTATATGTAAATGCGGTTCTTTTTAAATTAAAGAATCTAACTTGTGTTCACAAAAGGATTTCCACCATTAAATTATATGTAAAAAATATGGGAGCACTCTGTGAAAACTCTCATACTTGTTCTAGCCAGAAGAATATACGCAGATACTAACATAACAAAATGATACTTGAATATGCTTGTAGGCATATGTATATATAAATATAGTAATTAAAATAATATATTATTCCCATTTTTATATACATAAGATTATATATTAAATTAATTACAAAAAATTTATTTATTTACATATTTATATACCTGTACCAAAACATGTATAAAATAAATTTAAAATAATTATATATTCTCATATATGTATATGTATACAATTATTTAAATATAATTTTATAATTACAAATTTTTATAACTGTACATAATAATGTATTAAATATTTTTTATCATTTTATATCTATTTTTATGTTTACATAATCGTATGAATATTTTCTTCCGGATAGAACAGGTATGTGGGTTTTCTCAGAGTTCTATATTTTTAAAATATATATTTTATGGTAGAAGTCCTTTTGTGGACAAAAACGAGACTCTTTAATGTGAAAAGAACAGAATTTATATAACAAAAAATTACAGTTAACATTCTGACACCATAAGGTGAATTTCGACATGAAAACGATCTCTCGTCATACCACGAAAATTAATTGCGAATACGAAGGCCTGCCTTTGACCTTAAAGTTTCCTGGAACCACGACCTGCATCATATTTAACCGGTTGTCGCCAGTGCCGATTCTGTGATAGAGTTTTCACCTACTTTCAAAATGCTCGTCGGCATGAGAGAACGGCCTGTACGAAGAGTCCTTTTCGTGCGATGAAGCATTACGACATTGGCCCTATGCAATTTCTGCAAGGCGATACATTTAAAGAACATACCGAGATATGCAAGGATTCGTCTACTGGAAGTCAGCAAGTGTTGCTAGCAATACCTCTTGCTGCATCGATGGGTAAAGAATTTTCGACAGGTGATTACGATGATACAGTTAATGCTAAAGATGGAATGAGGGCAGTGAAGTCGGTTTGCGCACAATGTACACTTGCAAGACGTTCGCGTAAAGTCAACAAACTGCAAAATAAATAGTGGTCGGCTCTAAATACTGATGAGTATACAACTCCTGCTACAAATAAAACCAAATTTAATATTGAGGTTAAAACTGGAATTGAAGACGATCATGATGATAGCATAAATGAAAATAAACATGAAGACAGTGATAATGTTGAATACGATGATGGCAATTTTATTGATGTATTGACACACCCCTCCAACACATTTACTGCAATGAGCGAAACGAAGAAGGCGGAAGACGCAGATAACACTGACTACCTATTTCCCAAAGACACGAGTTAACTTGTTGATAGACTCAGATATTTCATTGACCTTCAAAAACATGTGTATTCTTGCGCATTGTTGAGTTATCTTCAACCATTAGTAAACTGAAGGAAAGGGGCTATATCGCATGATATGACGAACTGCTTTCTTATGAGATTTACAAAATAATAATACATTTTTGTTATAAAATAATAGTATTTTCTTTATTTTTGTGTATTGTATACTTCTATCCCTCACAACTTTCAAGTGGTGCTATGAGCACTCGACTATTAACGGAAAGATCTGCATATAGAATGATAATAAACACTTTAGTTTAAAAATGCAATGCTAGTTGACTGCATATAAAACGTTAATTCTGTGGACATGTACAAATTTAGAGACAGTTGTCGAACGAATGTAATTTTGATGCATATAGGTGGGGGATAAACCAGAGGATTGATCGAATTATCGATCGAAGGATTCGGATTGATCAAAAGATTGGTATTGATCGAAGGATTGGGATTGATCGAAGGATTGGGATTGATTGAAGGATTGGGATTGATTGAAGGATTGGGATTAATTTAAGGATTGGGATTGATCGAATGATTAATAAAAAGCAAGCCTTAATTAAATTTTTTTATTTAATTTGTATTTTTTGGATTTTATAAAAACCTTTATAATTTTTTTTGGATGCAAGGTAATCCATAGTCATGAGCACGAGGTCAAGTTCAAAGATATGAGGTCCAGGTGGAGGTCGTCCAGTTCTAACATGTTATTCGGAGTCATCAGTGCCACTTAGGTGTTGAAAATGTAAACAAATGACTGACGAAAAAACCAATAGTGGGTGGAGTGCATTCGGTAGAATGAGCTATGATGATAGGATAGGGGAGGGGAATGTTAATACAATTTGATTGTTAGAGGGATGTCTGTCGTCTGCTGGGCGTGTTGCTGTGAGAAACCTCCGGTAAAAGTATGTTGAAAAAATAATTTTACATAACATTTTTTATTACTTTTTTATAAATTCTAAGACATTTTTGGGATTTGAAAGAATTTTGTGGGTTTAATGTCAAAGGTCACAGAGGTCAAGGTAACCCATATGCACTATAGCGGTAGTATATAGTTACATAATGTGCTCGTTGAATTTTATGATTTATTACATTTTTACCATTTTCTCTCAAGCATATATTTCAGGGTTATCCAAGCTCATGGTTATAGGGTCAAGGTCATTGGTTAAGATCACCTGGCTCCAACATGGTGGGTGGATGGTGTCTTAACATGGTGGCCTTTCGGTTCTAGTCCCTCGTCTCCTCTAATAATTGTTATAAATATTTGGGGATTTTTGAAGATTTGTTGCAATTTTTTGGGAATTTTTGGGTTCTTAAGGTCAAATATCACCGGGGTCAAGGTCAAAGGTTAAGGTGACAGACATCCAACTTGGCGGACAAGATGCATGCCGGGGGAATAGATTGACCAAGCATAAACAGCTCTGAGCTCATATCTTCATCTCCTAGGCCCAGACTCATCATAATCATTCTACTTATAATGCACTGGGTCATTGTCTTTACCCTAAAGTTCCACAATATGTCTTAAAGAGACATGACGCCACTGAGANGGGTCATTGTCTTTACCCTAAAGTTCCACAATATGTCTTAAAGAGACATGACGCCACTGAGAGAAAGCTGTCTTCTTCTATATTCCCGACATTCGCCGTTGGCTAGTAGGGCAAGAAAACATCACACAAACATCGTCATTGCTTTGGCATGTCTTGTTTTTAAAAGGATCTTGGGCCAGAATCAATTAGAGTTATCTTACTTACTGTCTAGGCAAAGATGCTAAGTCGGAATCGGAACAGAAATTTCTTTAATATGTCGGCGATTTGTTGGATGTGAGTTATCGGGCGGACATAATTTGTGTTGTATCCATCTCTTATTATATATACAACTCTGGTATATTGTCTTTATCCTAATGTTTAACAATGTGCCTTAAAAACACATCGTTTAACTGATGGTTAGCTGTCTTTTGCATATTCCCGACATTTGCCGATAGTAAGTACGTCAAGAATACAATTTCCAAATATATTACCAATGATAAAGTGACTTGTATTTCATCCTTTCAATACTGATTTACATATTTTGATTCCACAGACCAATTTAATTCAGGTATATCTTAGGGTGTCTCTAAAAACCAATTTTTGCAAATAAGTCTGGGACACATATGTCCCATAAGCGCCTTTCAGTGGGACATTGGGTTACTAAGTATATATGACAATTTGCTAATGAATATTTTTTTTGGTACAACCAAACATAATAAGAGCATGAAAGATGTTCATAATACAAAATGTATTATCATATATGTATTATGTTTACATTGTCAATTTCGTATTCAGTAAACAAAAAGTAAAACAAACATTTTTTCAGTAACTTCCTAACATTGTCTTTTGTTTGCATTTCCTCATCTATTAACACCTCTGATACTTGATACGTTTACTGATTGTAATAATATAAAAAATAAATACTGTTCATTACAAAAAAAGTATTGCACTCAGCAAACGAAAAGCAGAAAAAATATTTTACTGTAAAGTATTTGACTATCCTAACATAGTCTCTTGTTTTAATTTATTCCCTCTAGTGACTCTTCTCATACTTGATAAGCTTACCAAACGTAACAATATAAAAATACCAACTGTATATTACAAACAAAATCACATTCAGTAAAAAAATTAACAAAACATTTACAGAACTCTATTTGTCCATTCTTATATGGTTTTCATTTCATTTAGTCTCTCTAGTAACACTACTGATACTTGATAAGCTTAGTTAATGTAACAATATAAAAAGCACACACTTTATATAAAAAAATCACAACTACTTGCATATTTTGCGAACAGGAATATTGTACGATTTGGGTGAAACTGTATTGTTCCCACACGGGAATGGAAAAAACCAAACTATTTTCTGAGAAATGTGTCTGCAATATGTTTCCTATTTCCATTGATACTTATTCCTGTATAGTAATAGACTACACTTCATAGCAAATAGCATATTACAGTGCTACTGTTAGAGTGGGTGTGATACAGAGTGAAACAATTTTTGCAGAGAGGAAGTTGACACATCTGGCAAAATGTTTTCTTTCTTGTTTCAATATTCTGCTTTGAACAATAATAACATCTCCTCCTTGTATTCCCTGTAACTGNTTTTCTTTCTTGTTTCAATATTCTGCTTTGAACAATAATAACATATCCTCCTTGTATTCCCTGTAACTGAAATGTGGTCACCTACATTCAACATAGTTCTGAATATTTTCGAAGGACGACCGCTGGATTTTTCACGTCTTATTTGGGCCCTTTCTTTCCCGCAGGCAATCATGCCTTCAGCTAAACCGACAGCCTTTCTTGGCTCCAAGACATATTTCACATTAGACCATATAACATTATCATTGCTACTCGATGACAGAGTGCCATTGTTTTTTACCTGATATTTTAGATATACTTAGATAAACTAACTTGGGTGCAGGCAGGCTGCTAACTGTTAGTGAACCAGCTGACCGTTTCTTCAAAGCTTGTTCATTTTCTACTTCCTCAGAAGACAATGAAAAAGATTCTATTTATTCACTATTTGAATCAGCTGAACCTTCCTTTCTGTAATCTGGGTCATCTTCGTCATTGGATGAGAAGTCGTAATTATCTGGATCTGAATCATTCATAAGTAGCTGGTTTATTTCTTCAGGAGTGAGTCCAACTCTCCTGTAAAAGAATTATGAAAATACTTTCAATAGGACTGATGGTACAATACCGACCCAAGCAAAGTACCTACTGGGACAAATGAGTCTCACATGCAAACATTGCAATGATTTATAATATGTAGTAATCAAAGTTGCATAATTTTTTAATACAAAGATACTAGACATCAGTACGTAACATAAATTACATTTATTTTTCTTTGCTCACCTTCTATATATATCAGAAGCTATGATGTTGCCTTCTTGATGCGTCACACCTTCACGCTCTATTTGATAACATCGGCCATATTGCTTCCTGGTCAGTTCTGTCACACCACGAATATTGACTAACCCCAAAACTACGGATAAGCATTATTTACATTGTATTGTGCACCAAAACCATCCCAGTAGGAATTTATAAACTTATCCTGGGACATATGTATCCCGCTAGTATGGAAGGGTTAAAACAATATTGGATCAGGATATATTAGAGGTTTGTTACTTACTGACAGGCAAAGATAATGTGACGGTATCGGCCCTGAATCTCCTTTAAGTTGTCGGCAATTGGTTGTCTGTATGTTATCAGGGCGATCTAATTAGTGGAATATACATACATATACTTTATAATACACTGGGTAATTTCCTTTATCCTCATGTTTGACAATTTATCTTACGGAATCCAACAGCCTACTGACATATTAACTTTTTTAATGCATATTATCTACACTTACAGAAGCAAGTACAGCAAGAAGTCGTCGCAAAAATATACAGAATGTTAAAAAAATTATTTCCCTGATTATGATCTTTATTTATATCCGCTATGTGTAAGATATAGATGTGAAACCAGAACCAAGATGTTGGCAAAAAAACGAAGTTTTTGTTGCAACAAGACAACAAAAAAGTCGGTCTCCATGGGGGTACCCTTGGTAGCACGTAGCATGCCTAGTCGATATTCAATTTCTTTCCATGAATTAGCCAACATAACAGGAGCGTGGAGTCCAAGCTGTTTGGCCATCATGACTCATCCATAGTCCAGGAAAATTCGTATCAAGATAGGCCCAAACTGCCAAACCCCAATAAGGCACTGCACAGTCTTGTTGAAAAATGATGTCAGGGCGATATTTCAGCATGTCCAGATACACTGGAGATGTGATGCTGCCCTCAGCAAAAAAGAATGGTCGTATAATTTAGTCATGCAAAAGCGACCATCAAAAGTTTATATTTGGGCTGCCTCTGGTACATTCTGACACCTCACCAGGGGGTACTAAACCCCAAATGCGCAAATTATGCCGGTTCTCTACACTACTGACAAAAAGGTCGCCTCGTCAGAGAAAGCAACCTGTTTGAGATAGACATTATCGCCCTCAATACGTGATAGCATTAGGACTGCAAAGTCATACCAATGCATGGCGTCATTGGGCAACAAAGCCCGAACAATTTGCACTTTGTGNAATTTGAACTTTGTGTGAACGAAACCACAAATATTTGAGAACCTTTTGGCATCTGTATTTCACGTGAGGCCCTATACACAGTTTTTTTTTGGAGTTTCGTATAAAAGACTATTTCACTGTTTCCACCCTTTCAGGCCATATAACATGTTATGGTTTATTTGATGTACTTGGTATGCTGAAAGTATATATTACAAGTATCAAATGTGTGAATACATATCCTCGTTTGTCTGCCATTTGTCAGGTTTCCTCAAATGAAATATTAGTTTATAAGTCATATCTCGGAAAAAAAAATTGAATGTTACCAAATTTGGCAATCAGGTTTTAGTAGAGTAGGCAATGGAAAGTAAACTGGTTTTTTTTTTTTGGTTCAGGTACTTATTTTCAAAATGGTGTCTATGTAAAGAGTTTAGATTACTGTGATATATCTACGAAAACATGTAATACATTTCAACTTACCTTTGTATTCTAGCTCCATTAATTACCATTAACAAATTCATCTACCAAGAGCCAATTTTTCCCGGATTTTGGAAGATAGAGGCACACAAATAAGTCAAGTTTTGTCATATCTCAGAATATAAACAACCGATTGCTATCAAATTTGTTATACAAGTAGAACCAGAAAAGGACATGTAAAATAATATTTTTAAAGTTGGCTAGACATTTATTTTCAAAATTTCAACTTAACTTTGTAGTTGGCAGATTGCTTACAATAATCAAATTTATCTGCATAGGTCCTCTTTTGCCTATAATTTTGTAAGATAATCGTACACGAATAAATACAATATNCCGGATTTTGGAAGATAGAGGCACACAAATAAGTCAAGTTTTGTCATATCTCAGAATATAAACAACCGATTGCTATAAAATTTGTTATACAAGTAGAACCAGAAAAGGACATGTAAAATAACATTTTTAAAGTTGGCTAGACATTTATTTTCAAAATTTCAACTTAACTTTGTAGTTGGCAGATTGCTTACAATAATCAAATTTATCTGCATAGGTCCTCTTTTGCCTATAATTTTGTAAGATAATCGTACACGAATAAATACAATATTGTCATATCTCGGAAACAATAAATTGAGACCTACGTAATTTGACAAACCAGTAGTAGTATGGAAGCCATGTAAACGGACATGTTTTAAGTGTGTCCAACATTTATTTTCAAAATTGTGACAAAACAATATTTTAATTTAGTATATACTCTGAAGAGTAAAAAAAACCTGTATAGGCGTGCGTATGCAAATAATAGAGGCATGGAACCAATCAGAGCAACGCGATGCGGTCGGCAGCGCCTATATTAGACAACAAGCGTCTGGCAAAGTTGCTAGATCGGTTACTGCTGCTACAATGGCTGGTTATCAAGATGTAAGTGAGTTTGAACGTGGTGTTCTAGTCGGCGCACGAGAGATGTGACATAGCATCTCCGAGGTAGTGATAACATTTGGATTTTCGCATACGACCATTTTACGAGTGTACCGTGAATATCGGGAATCCGGTAAAACATCAAATCTTCGACATCGCTGCGGCCGGAAAAAGATCGTGAACGCACGGGACAAACGACGACTGACAAGAATCATTAAACGTGACAGACGTGCAACCCTTTATCAAATTGGCGCAGATTTTAATGCTTCCTGCATACCTTCAGACATTAGTCGAGTCGATGAAACGTCATCTTGCGGCACTTTTACGTGCTCGAGAAGGAGGGGGTGGTGGGTCCCTACGATATTAGGCAGGTGTAACAGTTTTTTTGGCTCTTCTGTGTATAATATGCCAAAACATAACTGTTTTGTTCCCTATTGATGAAGATAGTGCCACATGAGAAAACTGAGCTTTTATGTCATATACCAGGGTCTAATTAACCGATTGTTTCAGAAGTTTTCACTCAAGTAGTGCTACAGTAGGCAACGTATACATACACGTTTTAAGTGTGGGTGAAAGGCATTATTTATAATATTACTCACATAAATACCTATAATTTTAATAAATTATTTATATATATTAAATAATTTAAGAAATTGCACTTAAACTTTGTATGCTGAGAGTATCAATTAGAAGCATAAAATTGATTTATAGAAGCAATCTTTTGGATGACTTTTTGGAAGGTAGTGTGTGATGATAAAATGTAATATCAATGCCATACCTCGGGAACACACAAACAAATAATCAGCAAATTTTTCACGTAAGTATTATTACAGTAGCCGATCTTATCTTACATAGTTTAAATAGGTTTTTTTTTCAAATGGAGGCAATATAAATTGTACAGATAAATTTGTTGTTTCTATTAAATAATTACAAAAATTCAACCAAATTTTGAATGCTGACAGTAGCTATAAGAATACACAGACATATCTATACAGAGCTTATTTTTAGGCAATTTTGTACGGTACCATTAAACAAGAAACCAAAACTTTTGTGCCATATCTTGGAATCAAGTCAACTTATGTCAACCAAATTCTGCACAAAATTAGTGTTACGGTGGTATATGTAAAGTTACATGATTTTAGTTACTAAGGCCGTGTCCAAATTGACACTTTTAGTTTTACTAAACGGTCACGTGGCCAGAATTAGTCTACTAAAATGATGACTTATAAAATATTTTAGTAATTAATTTTTAGTATGTAACGAAACTTTCTAAAATACTAAATCACCAAATTGCAACCCTTTTTGAACCAGTGACTATCGACGGCGTCTGAATTGAACGCTAGTAAACACTAAAATCCTAAAATACAAAATGGTCATTTCGTAAACGGCCTCACACTCTTGTTTTCAAAATGTTATTCCTGTAAATATTTGAGGTTGGGAATCCCAGTAAACAAAAACTTTCTACTGATTACACCCGAAAATCATGCTCCTAATCTTTCCTCAGTATTGTATTTGTTTGCACGCCAGTTTATAGTACAAGGCGTTCTGTGTTAGAGTCCCACGTAAGACGTTTATATAATTGTAATTGTCTCACAAGTTATGCATTTGTTTCTGGTTGCATCTCTAATGATATCAATATCGACGAGACGTCATTACCCTACTTCAATCTAACCTTTTAAGAAGTTAATCAAAATAATTGCATCCGTGTACATACCGATTACTTCCTGTTACAATTTGTATATTTCCTTTTAGCTGCAGTCAGTTGTTTAATTGTGCGCACAATTGAAACACTCCTTTAATTTTCATTGTACTTTAAATTGTTCAGAACACATTTGAACTTGTGTCACAATTTAAAAAAACATTTTCCTCAAAATTTGGTAACAGCAATATGGAGGTATATGTTTATTATCTTTTAAAGTTTTTCAGGTACTCGCACAAAATCAATATATTTCTTCTTTAATTATTTAAAAGGTTCAGAGCAGAGATGTTAATTTTTTTAATGAATTTACCATAGAAAGCATTTGTACCTAAAAATAATATAATACTTTTTTATTTTTAGGACTTGAAAAATGCGCAATTGTTTAAACTTTACCCAGCGATGTGATTAAAATACCGTCAGCGATATGAACCCGTGATAAGGAACACGTTACGCTGTCCAACTAATTTGATAAATTTACAGTCAAACCTAATTCCCTTAAGCTTAATTGTTAACATATGGTCAAGAAGCTCTTGTAGCGTGTTGCTCTAAATACACACGTCATCATTAAATGTAAACAGTTGATCATAATTACATTTCCCGTGTACCTAAAATAATAGCCATGACATGGCCTGAGGCGAGGAAACAAAATGCCAATAATTTTTTTGGAACTTGGGCTTGATTCGCATTGTAAAAAGACGGATTTCAAATATAAAATCGTTAAATATTTGGCATTATTAAAATGTTGAAAAACTCTTTCTAACACTGGCTTAGGATGTGGGTCCAAACATATAGGTTAATTTACTTTCTGGAAATCGCAAACAAGTTTATATTGACAAAGCGTTTCTTTGGAATTTAAAAAGGGAGGGTTGTTTTCCTCTATATGAGAACCTTCTACAATCTCTTAACCTTTCNGACAGACGTGCAACCCTTTCTCAAATTGGCGCAGATTTTAATGCTTCCTGCATACCTTCAGACATTAGTCGAGTCGATGCAACGTCATCTTGCGGCACTTTTGCGTGCTCGAGAAGGAGGGGGTGGTGGGTCCCTACACGATATTAGGCAGGTGTAACAGTTTTTTTGGCTCTTCTGTGTATAATGTGCCAATACATAACTGTTTTGTTCCCTATTGATGAAGATAGTGGCACATGAGAAAACTGAGGTTTTATGTCATATACCAGGGTCTAATTAACCGATTGTTTCAGAAGTTTTCACTCAAGTAGTGCTACAGTAGGCAACGTATACATACACGTTTTAAGTGTGGGTGAAAGGCATTATTTATAATATTACTCACATAAATACCTATAATTTTAATAAATTATTTATATATATTAAATAATTTAAGAAATTGCACTTAAACTTTGTATGCTGAGAGTATCAATTAGAAGCATAAAATTGATTTATAGAAGCAATCTTTTGGATGACTTTTTGGAAGGTAGTGCGTGATGATAAAATGTAATATCAATGCCATACCTCGGGAACACACAAACAAATAATCAGCAAATTTTTCACGTAAGTATTATTACAGTAGCCGATCTTATCTTACATAGTTTAAATAGGTTATTTTTTCCAAATGGAGGCAATATAAATTGTACAGATAAAGTTGTTGTTTCTATTAAATAATTACAAAAATTCAACCAAATTTTGAACGCTGACAGTAGCTATAAGAATACACAGACATATCTATACAGAGCTTATTTTTAGGCAATTTTGTACGGTACCGTTAAACAAGAAACCAAAACTTTTGTGCCATATCTTAGAATCAAGTCAACTTATGTCAACCAAATTCTGCACAAAATTAGTGTTACGGTGGTATATGTAAATTTACATGATTTTAGTGACTAAGGCCGTGTCCAAATTGACACTTTTAGTTTTACTAAACGGTCACGTGGCCAGAATTAGTCTACTAAAATGATGACTTATAAAATATTTTAGTAATTAGTTTTTAGTATGTAACGAAACTTTCTAAAATACTAAATCACCAAATTGCAACCCTTTTTGAACCAGTGAATATCGACNTTTTTAGTATGTAACGAAACTTTCTAAAATACTAAATCACCAAATTGCAACCCTTTTTGAACCAGTGAATATCGACGGCGTCTGAATTGAACGCTAGTAAACACTAAAATCCTAAAATACAAAATGGTCATTTCGTAAACGGCCTCACACTCTTGTTTTCAAAATGTTATTCCTGTAAATATTTGAGGTTGGGAATCCCAGTAAACAAAAACTTTCTACTGATTACACCCGAAAATCATGCTCCTAATCTTTCCTCAGTATTGTATTTGTTTGCACGCCAGTTTATAGTACAAGGCGTTCTGTGTTAGAGTCCCACGTAAGACGTTTATATAATTGTAATTGTCTCACAAGTTATGCATTTGTTTCTGGTTGCATCTCTAATGATATCAATATCGACGAGACGTCATTACCCTACTTCAATCTAACCTTTTAAGAAGTTAATCAAAATAATTGCATCTGTGTACATACCGATTACTTCCTGTTACAATTTGTATATTTCCTTTTAGCTGCAGTCAGTTGTTTAATTGTGCGCACAATTGAAACACTCCTTTAATTTTCATTGTACTTTAAATTGTTCAGAACACATTTGAACTTGTGTCACAATTTAAAAAAACATTTTCCTCAAAANAATTTTCATTGTACTTTAAATTGTTCAGAACACATTTGAACTTGTGTCACAATTTAAAAAAACATTTTCCTCAAATTTGGTAACTGCAATATGGAGGTATATGTTTATTATCTTTTAAAGTTTTTCAGGCACTCGCACAAAATCAATATATTTCTTCTTTAATTATTTAAAAGGTTCAGAGCAGAGATGTTAATTTTTTTAATGAATTTACCATAGAAAGCATTTGTACCTAAAAATAATATAATACTTTTTTATTTTTAGGACTTGAAAAATGCGCAATTGTTTAAACTTTACCCAGCGATGTGATTAAAATACCGTCAGCGATATGAACCCGTGATAAGGAACACGTTACGCTGTCCAACTAATTTGATAAATTTACAGTCAAACCTAATTCCCTTAAGCTTAATTGTTAACATATGGTCAAGAAGCTCTTGTAGCGTGTTGCTCTAAATACACACGTCATCATTAAATGTAAACAGTTGATCATAATTACATTTCCCGTGTACCTAAAATAATAGCCATGACATGGCCTGAGGCGAGGAAACAAAATGCCAATAATTTTTTTGGAACTTGGGCTTGATTCGCATTGTAAAAAGACGGATTTCAAATATAAAATCGTTAAATATTTGGCATTATTAAAATGTTGAAAAACTCTTTCTAACACTGGCTTAGGATGTGGGTCCAAACATATAGGTTAATTTACTTTCTGGAAATGGCAAACAGGTTTATATTGACTAAGCGTTTCTTTGGAATTTAAAAAGGGAGGGTTGTTTTCCTCTATATGAGAACCTTCTACAATCTCTTAACCTTTCNAAGCGTTTCTTTGGAATTTAAAAAGGGAGGGTTGTTTTCCTCTATATGAGAACCTTCTACAATCTCTTAACCTTTCAATTCATATATAACCGGCTTAACAATAGGCCCTTGGGACAGCTACACGATATGGCATGGACACTACCAGCACATAGTCATTCAACTTTAATGTAACGGGGTACTGAAAATAATGACTCATCTGCGTGTCTAATTCAGAATATTCCTCTTTAATTTTCTGTATTTAAAACGGTAGCTGTTCGTCAAATTGCACAAACTGAAAATGACAAAAAGAAAGTTTATTTACAATAGCTACTGGACACTCAGGAATAAACAAAAATATTAACATATATTTTTCACATCAAAACAACAATACATTTTCCTTAAAATATCAATACCAAATATAAGTGGATATAACAAATTTTTTAGGAACAGAAATTGTATTTTTTTAATGAAAAAGAATGCATTTACGATTTTACTGTCATAACGATATGAGAATCTACAAATCTTCTATCAACAAAGAAAAAAATTACANAGAATGCATTTACGATTTTACTGTCATAACGATATGAGAATCTACAAATCTTCTATCAACAAAGAAAAAAATTACAGTCTGATTTTCCAATAATTTAATTGTTCCAACAACATTTTCTTGCATAATTGATTACACAACTCGCAACTTAAAAGTGATTTAATTAAAAGGGAAACCGTGGAATTTCTCAAAATCATAAAAACAAATAATTGTAATTTTTTTTATTGAAGCAAAATAATTTACATAACACTTTCCAATTGGCTATTTCTTGAGCNAAAACAAATAATTGTAATTTTTTTTATTGAAGCAAAATAATTTACATAACACTTTCCAATTGGCTATTTCTTGAGCGGACAATGAACCTTTGTATGTACCTCATTACAGAATTTGTAACAACCCCAGTAGCAACCAGTGTTAGCCCAAAAGTTGGCATTTAGTTGGAAAGTTTGGCTGTATGTGTGACTGGAACAAATAAATTAATACAATGCTCGCCCGACGTAAAATGCCAATGACAAATCGCTACCATTAAAATGTTATGAAATATCGTCACTAAATCACAAAACCTCATAAAATACTACAAGTGTAATTTTTTTTAACAATAAACTGTTTGGTTAATTGTAGGTAACAAGTTGGTGAACATAACGTTGGTAATTGGTGTGGGTTTTTCTGTTAAGCCAACATTTTGCAAATAACATTTTATGTCAAATTATGGAACAGTCATTTTGATAACCAAAAATGCCCCTGTATTAAATTTGATAAACTATGAATGTTTTCAAGACCTTAGAGATATTCTCTTTGTAATATGTTTAGTTTGTAATAATTTGTGTCAATTTTGGGAACACAACAGTCGGTAATTGGTACTTCATGATAAATGGGGCCAACATTCTGTTACCAACATTTTGCCAACAANTGGGAACACAACAGTCGGTAATTGGTACTTCATGATAAATGGGGCCAACATTCTGTTACCAACATTTTGCCAACAAGTAAATTACTGTATTTCTGATAACAGACAACGATAATTTAGAACGTTTTCTTTAATTTTGTATTTTTATAACAANGTAAATTACTGTATTTCTGATAACAGACAACGATAATTTAGAACGTTTTCTTTAATTTTGTATTTTTATAACATACAAACCTTGTATTATTAGAAAAGTTACTATTTTGGGCATGTATTAGATATTTGCTGGAAAGCATACTGTCGCCCATTAGTATATATTCTTAGATTGGGACCATATTGTAGAACCATCATACTGTCACTAATACGAAAAGTAGTTTTAAATGTATTAAATGTCGAATCGTATGAAGTATTTCCAAAAAAAAACCCTTTATTGAATTTTAAAAACTACGAATGATTTTCAGTACCCGATATCCTTCCTCGAAAAAATAAGTTTAGTTTGTTATATGTTGTGTCAATATTGGGAACAAAATGGCTGGTAATTGGCACTTATTGAAAANAAAAAATAAGTTTAGTTTGTTATATGTTGTGTCAATATTGGGAACAAAATGGCTGGTAATTGGCACTTATTGAAAAGTTGGGCCTACATCGTGTAACCATTGTTATGTTAACAATGGGACTTTATATATATATATATATATATATATATATCTAATAAAATTCACAATGATTTCTTATGTTTTTTTAACCATTCGTGGCTTGTAAAATAAAAGGTAATGTTGGTAACTTGCTGGAAAACCTATTTAAACCAGCGATCACTTAACTGGTTGTGTGTTGGTTACTACTTGTACAATATGGTGTCATAACCGGTAGGTAATCATATAACTAGCCAAAACCTCCATCTGTTAGCAATTAAGTGGTAAGGTTGGAAACATGTTGTATTGGAATCCAAGTATTTGGCAAAAACTTAATAATAAAATTAGAAATTTTATTTTCAACCATCATACTTTCTCAGGCCAAATCCAATTTTTTTTAAATATCACCAACTTTGATTAAAAGAAGTTAAAATGCATGTTCATAAACCAAATTCTTCAAGTGAAAATTTAAAATTATAATTAAAAGTGTAAAGTAAACATACAATACAAACGCTCAATTAATATTGAATTCCATTTTAGGAAACAAACATTAAAACGTATGAATTTTAAAGGAATAATTAGGGGAATGAGCTATTAAATTTGATCAATTAATGATTGATTGACATGTAGGCCTAAATCGGCCTGTGTGGTATTTTAATATTAAATCTACTATAGTACGAATCAGTTGTTTTTAATGTTTTACTTTATTTTTGTCAATATCTTGCGTCAGTGCTCGTAATTTTACAAGTTATGAGCTGAAAAATATGCCTCACAATAGTAACTTTGTAAGGCATAACTTTCACTGCATTCATTATTTCGCATGGGGTGATAGTTGAACACAATTTTAAAAACTACTCAAATATATTTAAAGTAATGTATTAAGGAATGTTGAGGATATACGAAGAATTTATTATTACAGCAATAAACTTATTTAAAGTTGAAGTTTTGTATTGGATAGTTCACTGGCCTAGTAACAGAAAAGACGTGAGTCGGAAACCATCTTTCACCAAGCAGATTTTCAGAATATTGGTTGCAGGGGGAAAGTAAGGTCGTAGCTCTGGTAATCATCGAATATCAAGGTTTCAAATAATGAATAAAATTTACTAAAAACATTATTAAGCAATGTTGGCAAAATGTGGTTTTATGGGTTGCCTTTATGTATGTACTAACATGTAATTCCAACATACTACGAATGTTGTAAAATATCATTAAGCCTTTGGTCGATAAATGGCTGTACACTGGTTCGTGCCCTCCGAATAAAATAAAATTAGGCCAATGTAGGTCCGACTGTCGTTTTGATGAATAGTCAAAGTAATTTTTCCAATGTTGGCCCAAATTTGAAGCAAACGTTGGGCCAACGATAACCCAACCAAAAATTGCTGCTGGGGAACATATATATGACGGGGCACAATATTGTCAGATTTTTTTCTGGTGCATTTCTCTTCCAAGATTCCCACATTTTAACTTTTATCCTTAACACTATCACAATTTTTCTTGTCTTTGTTTTCTTTATCCTACTCTTTAAATGTGTAAGGTCTTTTGACAGAAATAGAGTATCAGCACTCTGTGAGGTTCACTCCATCCAATATTCATTATAACTGCAGGCTACCATCAGACAAAATGGACATTGTTTATAAACGTAAAAGGAATTAAGAAGAACTTTCCTACAATTTCTACCACGAGAAGTCTAGTCAGATAAAATAAAATTTTTTCAAAATATTTCAGACCTTTATATTTTCCTTTATATACTACTAATATGATAAATGTAAAAGTATGTGTGTGTATGTTTATTACCACACAGATCCACAACGGCTCAACGGATTTTCATAACATTTGGTATGTAGGTACTTCATGCCCTGTAATAGGAGATAAAATACTTTTTATCCCGGTGTTGTACAGGTCCTGTGGAATAACAACAAACCCTAGTTCTGCAACGGCTGGGAACGTGACTGAAATATTTTTTTCCTCTGGTGTCAGAGTTTATCAGGCCGCCAACGACCTCTGAAATATCTGAACGACTGCTATCAATCGATAACAACCGTGGACAAATATTTAACGTGCCCTCCGAAGACCGGAAGTGCTCACATATAATGGCACTAAACGGTCGACCATCAAAATGTGTGCCGCTGGGAACGTTGCTTAACATTGGTGATCGATTAAGATCCCTCAGCCAACATAAAGTAGTATCTAGGTACACTTATTTCTAAAGCTACAACTTGATGAAACTAAAGTTTTGATTTTCATACATCGAAGCTGGAAAGCGGAAATGTGGTAACTACGCGATAGTTGCACAGATACACTCCAAAACAATACCCTACTTCTTGGCTATAGGGTAAAAAAAATTTCCTTCCTTTTGGGTTGCCGTAATCAGTTAAAAAACTAGGCCAACATAGTATAATTTTATATTTCTGTTTTCACATAAATGAATTGTCTTTTCCCAATTTATTTATTAGTGTATCACTGTAAAACTAAATTGTACCCGGGCGAAGCCGGGCCGGTTCACTAGTTATAAATATATTCAAACATGGAAACATGACTGCATCAATATCTCTTATACATCAAACCATTAAATCAATACAACATTTCGCTCTATAATATTTTTATTTCGTTACATTTAGATAATTCAAAATTCATAATATCCAACTGGAAACGGAGCACCTCACATTATTTCCTTAGAGATGAAAATACACATTACATTTCACCATATTAAATATCATATTCCATTTGCCATGTTAATCAGAAATCACATAATTTAATCTTGAGTTTAAAAACTAGTACTATTGAGTCTGCCGTGCAACTTATTAAACATTTATTATTCCAAAAACTATATTAAAATATTTTGAAAATATTCATAACTGTTTGTTGTTCCGTGTTCAAGAACAGCCGGATACCAACATGATCCACGTTGGCCGGTGAGCTCCATGCAGTAGCTGGGCACCGCCTTCCCTCTATGGGAAGGCAACATTTGGTAATTCAAAACTAAAAGAAAAATTAGATGTGTGTTCAACGAACAACGACTGGAACTACGACAAGAACTCGAAACACATCTCTATCAATAACCCTCTGAAAATAGAGAATTCAATCAAACCGGAAATAGAAACGTGACCTAACAAGTAAAATAATTAAAAAATCCGTTATAGGAAAATATAGCCATTAAGAAATGTTCAGAAGACGCTACTTGACGCTACATTGACAGATGGTAAACGCGCACTCTGCGAATACATCCATCACAGATATAAAAAACAGCTCCTGCTGCCGAACGATGCGTCTAGTAGTCAACAAGTCTAGTATGAAATGTGTCCCTGGAAAAGCGTGTCCAACGCAGAGTAATACACGAAATAGTGCATACCCGGTGGAAGGATAAACTAGATTTTTAGTTTCAGAACTGCCAATAAATGCCATGGGGGATGAACAAATGCTCTTCCAGGAGGTGCTGAGGGCGCTCTTTGTTTTCTGTGGTGAGACCTACAGAATGTGGACACAGCAAAAATTTACAATGCTGGGAAATGGCAATTCAAAAAGTTCAGGCACAGCGGGCATAAGAAACGTTGTAGCTAAAATGGTCACGCCAACATCCGGTGCATCCGATGACGAGTGTAGCAAGCGGAGGTGTTCTCACTGATACGGGCTGCATGTAGTTCTTGCCTGCCTGCCTGTGTAGGTAGCTGGGCGTAAGACTAAATTGTAAAGCCCCGAGAAAATTAATGAAATATCACAAAGCCATTAAGTTATAATTCCCAAAAACTAATTACAGTTAAATGAATTACTTTCAAAATAACTTCCAAACCCAAAAAAATTTCAATCCCACAATGGTAAGGATTAAGGAGACGGATTACTGAGGATAGGTGGGGATTGCAGTGGATTGGTTTGGACATAACGACAACACCAGAATATATGAAAAATCATATTAAAGCTGCCTGGTCTGAAATTTTTGCTGAAATGCTACATATGCAGTAATATTTATATGACAGACTGGAAGCTTATGTTGAAGTTGATGGTCTTCAATTTGAACACAACTTTTGAAAGACAGTTTTCTCTTTCGTCTTCTGAATTCACAGTTCCTTTATTCACTATTGTATATCTTAAGAGAGTGCTGATACATGGTACACTAAAATCACATAAATGTACAAGATGTAACTTATGATTTCTTGCACATTGCGGAGAAAACCATACACACTAAAACAAAAATGTAAACATATTAATTTCATAGAATAATAACTAAGAAGTTAAATGGAGCAGACAACTGGAGGTATTTATTATTGTCATATTACGATAGCATGTTAACTACTTGAACTATAATCCTGCAAACAAACACCATAGGCTTTAAATTTTCCTGTAGTTTTATTTTATTGGTGTTAATAGGAATTACCCAATTTGAAAAAAAAAGTAACTTTTTGAAGATATGCACATTCTAATAAGTATTAAAATATCTGTCTGTGCTGCAATTAAATGGCCTTAAAAATTTCATTTCTGTGAAACCAGCTCATCAATAGCACTTTCCATTTCAAGAATTTTTATGTTGCACATTTTAAATCATTAACCCGGTATAGAAGGGTAGGATGATTTTCCTTCTCGACGAGAACAGCAGAACGAAAATCCAAACACCACATGATTCCATAGGGCTCTTTGTTGTAAAGTCTCGAGAAAGTCTGTTAGCCATATATTCTATACCTGTTGTATGAACTGTTGAACCTGTTGCGCTCTAGACAAATAGTATGCACACAGAGATAGTAAATTAGATCCAGGAGGAGGTAGTATGGAATACCCAGTGAGAAAACTGCCTGGAGTAGGGACTTGCAAATCCATGGGATTATTAGAGATTGGGCAA
>NQII01009038.1:7862-30534 GCA_002778355.1 Clitarchus hookeri
GCCTCACAGTCACTCGAGAGGGTGGAAGGGTTTGTCGGGATGAAGAGGCGAAAGGGGAGGGAACTATTCAAAATTCATTTCGTGTAAATTTGCCGGGAAGTGGATCCCCCCTTTTCGAACAAGTGACCCATTAGGCGAGCTCGAATGGGAGTCACGTACTGAAAAGAAGCCGAAGTAGGATGAGACGCGGTGGAGAGTTTGTTGTAAAGGGCATGGGGACGGGAGGGGGGCAGACGCCGGGACATAAACAAGCCTCTCAGTACCCACGTGTATAAATTAGCAAGGACAGATCCCTCTTACAGATAAGACACAAAGCGTCGTGCTATGGCTTGCACAGCAACCATTTTCATTTAGAAACCTCTTTGCTGACGCAAATAAAAATAAATAACGTGGTTCATTAAACGTTACTACAGAAACTTCTTCTGTATTGCACAGATAACTAGGGTATGATTAAAATTACCTATTTCCCATTATTTATTTCAATTCTCTTTATATACAGCTTCTAGACTTAAAATTTTTTACTTACTGTTTTACGTATTCTTTGCGACGGAAAACACGTTGTACTTAAGTGTACTGCATTGTATAAATGCACGTAAAATTAAACAGCAAAAGTTAAAAATATTTTAATAATCCTCCCAGTTGACGACGGTTCAAATCAATTCAAAAGGCTATTCCTTATAGATGTTGTCTTAAAATAATATGCAACTGTATTTCAGCAAACGGATCCATATTCCTCACTATTATTAACTGAGTTCCACTGCAAACTTGGGAATACGCCAAATTATGTTCTACAGGAGCATCACACAATTCTAGTGTGCTTTGCTTAAATTTACACAAATACTTTATATTGAAAATAGTAGTTAGTGAATAATAACAAGGTACTGGGTACATCTAAATAAATAAAGTATCTTCTTGGCACTCTACACCCATAACGGACCTATACCCCTCGTTACACTTTACTAACGAAAGTATTGTAGCCATTAATTACCATAAAAGCCAGAGGAACTCATTTATGGCATAATATGCAAACGTTATTACAGACATGTTAGACTTTAAACGAGGAAAACTCTGAGTAAAGACCTTGCAGCAATATGCAGTACTCTTTCACTCAGGAATGCATCTTGCTAAAAACCTGGAATTTTGCTGTTACTTTGACGAGGCTACTGCTGACAATCTTAAGGCAGAGTCGGCTATAAGCCAATTAAACACTTTATAAAATAATGCTTATTTAATTGTTCAACACACCAAAAAATTGCATTTATCACGGAGCTACTTGGACTAAGGAGCCGATCAACTGAAAACGTATACTTATTATTTTTTTAAAAGAAAAGTAATTTTATGTGAAAATATTCTGCCAACACTTACTTTAACGTGTACAAAGCAATGGTAAATATTACAGCATTTGTTTCAAATGGAAACGGGGAACATTCAGTCTGATTGCAACCAGAGACTAACAGGAATGAAAACAAATAAATATAGAAAATATGTTCCGCATTTCGTAGATTTTTAATTGGTGTGGGTTTTATGCATGTACAACAATAACAACAAAAAAGCACGCGAAAACGAACAAAGAATTGTGTAGTGTATTATTCCGCTAAACGGCACCGTTCCGAAAAATAATGCATAATATTTACCCCCACAAAAAAAAAAGTGGCATGTAACGTTTTAAGAACACCAGACGACTTTCTTCGTTAATTTAAATGTGTATATTTACAATCCGTCATGAATATTCGATCACTATTCCGCATGGCAGAATTTAAATAAACGACAGAGTGGCAGTACTCATTATTTCCATAATGTACTTTAATGCAGTTGCTGAGAAATACGCTTCACGACAGAGAAGTAACCTTTTCGAGTCCCGTCCTGATAATTTAATTACGCTCGCGCTTGAGTCCTTTAAAGCACAAGCTGGATAATTAAGTATTAAAACCTTCTCGTCAATATTATCAGGAATAACATTCTTGACAAGACACCACTACCAGGATTACTTGTCATACCTTGTATACCAAATCTGCACAGAAGAGAAAGTTGTATCTGAAGAAGCTCCTGTTCTGTTTTAAAGTAAAAATATTAACTTAGAATTAGGTGATGAAATATGGTTGTTTTGTAATCTAGTTGGTACTACATGTAATATTCATGTATTGGGTCATGTAGAGCTGTATGTAAACAGTATGTATGAAAAATTCGAGTTACTTAATGTCTCAAACATTGTTAATTTTTTTTTATGTAATTACATGTCCAAATCATACGTTCATTATTTGTGGGTTACACAAATGAAACCAAGATTATTAACAAAATTGAGAGAAAAGTGATATGGTATTAGTCACTATCTTAGTCTGCTGTATATATCGCTATTAACTTTTGTAATCATAACTGTCATAGAATAAAATTATTTTACGGTTTATCATTAAAAACATTTTTTCGTTGGGTGTACTTACAAATTTACTAGTATTTAGGGATATTTTTCATTGCCGACATTAATGTAGCTCACGTTGTTAGGCTGGAACAAAATATCACCAGCAAAGATGTAAAACAAATACGCAAAATTATACAAATAAATATTAAGACCCTAAACAGGATAAGTGAAATCCATATGACTAACGAATAGTATCTAATAAAAACATGTTCGCCAGTTGTTAGACTTCAGGCTCTTAATATGCAGGAACAAAACATATTGAAAACCTTATGTACACTTGATTAAGAAGATATACGCAAATAACAATGAAATGAGTTCCTCAAAACTTGTGACACAGATATCTCTTTAATTCTTTAAATTCCAAGTATTTAATTTTTAGGATTCTGACAGGTGTACTAGCAAAATATAAAATCTAAATTGTTTTTAAAATGGCACAGAAATACGTCGTATACTGCTAATTTTCACTTTCCAATCCCTCAGAGCACAATTTTTTTTTTCAGGAATTGCATGCAATTCTTATAAACACACAGTAGGCCTATATCCATAAGTGTAGTGTATAGTATTAACTCCAGGAGGCAATAATATAAGGTTATTATTATGCAGCGTGAGATAATAAAAATTGCTACGACTCACGACACACAGTAACATAATTTAACGCCAGTTGATAACTTATTATAATAAAACAACAAATTCCAGCAATGTATAATTATTTACTGACTTTAAATGTGACATTTCTGACACTTCGATTAGTAACATTATCCCATTAGGAAATAGAAAAGCTTTCAGACGGATTACAAAACCAACGAGTAAACAATTGCGCCATTTAAAAATTCGTAGCACTTTCTTGAGAAACCTGCGGCCTTACTTCAAAGATAGATTTTTTATTTTATAATTTAAACGTGTTAATTCTTATCCAATAATAAAACTGACATCTGAGCACAGGGTCATATTATGCACCGATGTTTCAGAGATAGGTCTGATTGCTTTATTCATGCACCATTTATGTGAAATTGTGAAATAGTACGTCATATAAATGAGTTGTATTACAAACGTAGCATATACATTTATGTTCAGTTAATGTGCTTTCTACGTTTCTACGTGCTTTCCACGTTTATTTCTGAGCAACATCTTATGTCACGCCAAGATATCACAAACTAACGAAAATGGTTAAAATCAAAGATATCAAAATGGAAAAAATATTTACTTTCCTTGTTGGTATTACTTGGTGAATCAGTGGAACGTAGAAAATAAATGAATAACTCTGAACAGGGGAAATACATGACAAACTACTATAACATAAAAGTATAATCTATTCGCAGTATGATAGATGTTAGTCTGCTAGGTATACTTTATTCAAAGTATCTTCACACTCTTTGAATCAAACCGATGAAAAATCTTCCCATGTATTACGAGTTTCGTTGTTTCCAAATACATAATATATATANACTCTTTGAATCAAACCGATGAAAAATCTTCCCATGTATTACGAGTTTCGTTGTTTCCAAATACATAATATATATATCAAACATTTTACACCACTGTTAAATAAATTTTTCTTATTTTTAGTCAAATGAAACGTTTACTTATATTTATCTAGAAATCATAATATTTCAATTAAAATTTATATGAATAAAACATTGAGAAATAGGTGTGTTGAAAAGCTTAGTATCTTGTAAAATACTTTTTGACAGAGTGCGCACAAATACGGTGCTTGGTTCCTTTGGTGTAGTTTTCTAGACTTAGTTAAGCTTTTTTTTTTGGAAATTGCAAAGGAATGGCCTAAAAGCATAACTTTATCAGGGCTTCAGAAAAGTTGAAGTAACCATGAACGTACCATAAATACCATGGGACCGCGGTGGTGTAGTGGTTAGACTACTCGCCTCCCACCTGGGCGAACCAGTTTCGCATGTGGGAATCGTGCCGGCCGATGCCACTGGTTCGGCGAGTTTCCTTACGGATCTCTCGTTTCCCCCGCCCTTTCATTCCGGCGCTACTCCATCCTCACCTCACTTCGCCCTCATCGGGGCTCAAGACCTCGATGTTACGAGGCGNCCTTTCATTCCGGCGCTACTCCATCCTCACCTCACTTCGCCCTCATCGGGGCTCAAGACCTCGATGTTACGAGGCTCCCAAATCTCTTAACTCGCCCTCTTCAGTATATATACCATGTTGACGGTGTTTTCATTAGGGCAGTTGTCAGTTGTCTGACTATAATTTGTTGCCATTTGCTGTCTTTGTTTACTGATTAATTTCAAGAGTGGAGAAGCTGGAGGATCCTAACTATTTCCTGGCAGTGCTTTGCAGCTAATGACCTGTTCTCCCGCCTCCAGTTCAAGGGCGGAGCGGCGCAGTGCACCGTGCCAATTATAAACATCGTCGTACTCAGGGAGGCTCGATTGTGCTGGCCCCCGCGTCCTTTTGACGGGCTCCGCGCCGATTTAAGTGCTGCTCCCCTCCTGGAACGGTAAGCTATCAATTTGAAGATTTCCTTTTCTCTTATTCCCGCGGGAAAGCGGGAGGGGAGCTTTGTGTCGAAAGGAAAACCGCTCCCAGACCTGGAAAGAAAATGTCGTTCAGATTGGTAAAGCCGTACGTGACCAATCTTTTCCAACAAAAGGCTTGGGGATGGTTGGTTGAGAGGGGGAGGGGAGGTTTGGAGAAAAAGAATAAACCTCTAGTTCAATTTTCTGAACAATCACTCTCGCTGGAAAGAGTTACACACTAGAGATTTATTTTCCCATGCCAATGGTGGATGCGTTACTGTAGCTTAGCACTCTGCATGGTAATAATGTTGTAAATTTGTGTATAGGACTGCCATAAGCATGTTTAATCTTACGCATGCTGATGAAAATTTATTTTACGTATTTCGCTTTTCGTGGAAATGAACGAAACTTGAAATAAAGTGGCAGCATGTAGCTACTAATAAAATAAAAAATGGCCTAGTAACATTTAATTTTGTTTATTGCAAAATATCTCCTTATATGCACTCTAAGAAATTATTTGCAAATTTACCATATCGGTGTATACGTGCAGTAACAAATTGCGAATGATAAAATATTTTCCCATACATCAATGTAATCGTTCCTACAATAGCTCAGGAAAGAGTCAAATGCGTAGGGAATTTCCCAACTTTGTATAGTAGCGATGCTAAACATTCCCATATTTTCAGCCCGATATGTAGTACTATTTCCACACACTGTATAGGTTAAAAACTTCCATCACATACTAGGAAGTATTCCAGAAAGTTTTTTTACAGCTTGTAAAGAGAGTGATGATCTACAATATCTGACCAATGTTTTATTTAAAATCTTTATGAAGCTTTCTAACATGTAATCGAAGTTAAATCATCTAATCTTTGCATGTAGAATATTGCCCTTCGTACAAATATGTGATAACAATTCTATACAGGGTCAAAACTAAAATAAGTAATGGGTTAGGCAAATGTCGCGAACCATACGGTTGAAGTGACTATACAAAGGTGTGTGCGTAGTATTTAAATCTTCTATTTTCCTTCTTTAGTTGCAGATAGAGCCGCATAGGTGGGAATGGAGTCAAAAATAACAAACGACGACCGAGTCATCATAGTACTCCTGTGTGGAGCACCAGGTGCAACACATAGGTCAGTCGCAGAGGGAATCCAACACGCGGAATCCAGACCGCCAGAGTAATCGGTCAACAGTGGGTCGTTTAATAAATCGCTTATATAAACAGGAAGTGTTGCCGATCGGCTTCTAAGTGGGAGATCAAACACCGCAACCAGTCCAGAAACAGCAATGGCAGTGTTGGCACATCTTGCAAGAAGCCTCAAATAATCAACGAGGAAATTAAGTCAATAAATGAGAGTTAGCTAACAATCAGTTATGCGCATACAGCATCGACATTCCTTTAATCCTTAAAAAGTTCGTCTTGTCCAGAATTTTCGTGAGGATAACACCGATTGCCGAGAACAATTTGAATAATGGTTTCTGGACTATCATATCCATCCATGCTCTTCAGTGATGAAGCTATGTTTTACCTAAGTGGTCATGTCAATCGGCACGACTACCACTATGGCTCTGATAGCAATCCTCATTGGTGGAACGACGTCAGTCATGTGCAAAACGATCCTAGGGTCATGGTATGGGATGGAATATGGTAAGAGCACTTGATAGGTCCGTATTTTTTTAGGATAGTGTATCAGGTGTGACATATCTCCATATGCTGCAGACGTTCTTGATGGATTATCTCGACGATGTTCCACTAGGACAGAGGAGAGATATGTTTTTTCAACTTGATGAAGCACCACCACATTTTGCATTGATTTGTGCGGGATTTTCTACACCACTCATTTCCTAACAAGTATATAGGACGACGTGGACCTATCCAATGGCACCTCAGGATCACCCGATCTTCCACAGTTAAATATTTTCCTGTGAGGTCATTTGAAGTTGGTCGTGTATCAAACACGTCCACGGACTCTTCTCGAACTAAAAGAGCGAATCACTATGGAATGCAGTAAAATTTCGCCAGAGATGCTGCAACATGTTCAGACATCATGCCGCCACAGAATTTAAAATTGTTTGCATGTTGAAGGTCAACAGTTTGAGCACTCTCTCTAGATGTAAGAAACCTTTAATTTAGGCAACCTATGTGTTTCCAGACAGATGAAATTCCAGATGCTACCTTTGTATAGTAATTTCAACAGTTGACACTACATCCTTATGGTGCGCAACTTTCATCTCAAAACTATTTCTTACTAAACATTACCAACACACCTACATTATGTCTGATTTTATTCTCATTTATTATAAATAAAAATGTTAATTTATAGATTAAATATTTCATAGTTCAATTATAAAAAAAAACTGCTTTTACTTAGACATAAGTATAACAGTAATACATGGCGTGATTTTACAAAAGTTTGATTCAAGAAGTGTGAAAACAATGCGAATGGACTTTATAGGCTCACCAGATGCAGTAAAAGTATGGTGCTACTAAGTGCAATGGCAGAGCAGCAGTTCATCTTCAAGTAAAGTGGTTTCAACAACGCCGCCATCCCGGACTCCTAATGTTCAGACGACTTCGCCGGTGGCTTCGGGCCACCATTTCATTGTAGGTAAATAAATATACCTGTGTGCGGATCGCGAAGACACCACCCCACACATGAAGAAGACGTTCTCGAGTTCTTGAGAAATGTGCCTTCCATCACTACACGTGCGATTGCAAAAGCCGTGAGTGCGAACCATTTGACAGTGCGGAGCGTTCTCCATTTGCAGTAGGTATGGAGTGGAGAGGGATTCGGGTGACTCTTAATATCGAGGCCTTGAGAGGCGACAGTTGGTGTGGGTGAACAACAGTAAGGACCAGGGAAGGAATCAGGCGAGGTCTGCATCAAGGAACCAACGACCGCACGGAGTGCTATCGGACAACCTTTATAAACTAAAATCAGTATGACTGAACTAGCAATCGAACCCGGGTCCTCGCGAATGTCAATTCAGGGGTTTACCACTGTGATACCTCGCTCTGTGGTGGGGGTTTAGGATTAGCAATGGACGTAATATAAATCTAACCGATGGAGTATACGCGAAGGCCTAAACACTTGACATCACGGGAAGATTTTTTTTTTACAGGAATCAATAATGTGTAACGTACACTCACTCGTGATAAAGGGATGTTATACATAGCTAACTTCCTAAGAATATCTCTCATGAATTCGTTTGTAGCTTGATACACGGAGACAAACAAGGATAAACATTGCGACGTCGCCACACCAGAAGGTGACCATTTTCAAATATTCCAACGCACATGCGCAGAATATAACTGTTGTTGTTTTGCAGTCGCGGCAAAATATTTTACTCTGGATGACACGAGTGCTATTGATAGGTGGCAAATAAGTATTTAGTGAAAAAAAATACAAATACAACTACGTTAGTGAGCAATTAAAGGCTTTAGTACTTGTCAGTTAGAGTGTTATTGTGCCCCACAATCTTCTGTTTCTACCACCAACGAAATTTCTCCTTAGAAAACTTCAGCCAAATATTTTTCGAAATCTTGTAAATATTCTTTCAGCGTGCGTCGTTTCAAACACGCCAGGTATGTTTGACAGAACCCAGCAATCTCTGCTACAGCGTTGCCAGTTGTGTGCTGATGTCCACGGAGTAGCTATTTTCACCAAATATTTTACAGTTAACTGTNTCTGCTACAGCGTTGCCAGTTGTGTGCTGATGTCCACGGAGTAGCTATTTTCACCAAATATTTTACAGTTAACTGTATGATTTTCACTGTTGATTGCGCACTTTTGAAATCAACCTATGAAAAATATCACTACCCCACCTGCAAGTATTTTAACGGGTTCACTGACTGGCATGTGCCAAGTAAAGTTGGTAACGACGGAAGGAGAGAAGTTTCATGTCTCACCGTCGAAGTAAAGCTTTTAAGTAGACATTTCTGAATACGGAATTATTTATTTTTCTTTCTTTCTGAGTTCTCAATGCCTACTAGTGTAATAATGAGCAAATTTCTGAAACATTTGCTTTTCTTATAATTTTACAGTTTCACTTGACCGACGCACGAATAAAGTGATAACGCGCATTGTAATGTTGATTTTACATATGGTGGAAGAATACACAATGGCATACAAGTAGGTTTTAAGCAAGACATTTAAAAGTGTTTAGTTTACTGTGAACAGACTTTAAATCGAATACTTCTGGACAACTGAGGGTAACGACTTTGAACTATTGTAACATGTTTTGTTGTTGACTGAACGAAAATCTCGTATGTAACTAAGCTGTGAATAGTCATTTTATAATCACTTTATGTTACGTATGTGACGAATGGTAATGGCTGTCATTTGAAAATTTCCACTCGCAACATGGGCGATTGCTTTGGCGTCCATGGCCTTAATGGCGAACAAATAGCGTTTCACTGGATTAGATCATTTTGAACTGCACTCACGTGGTACGTAAGTTAGTCAGCTTAAGAATCACCGGTTGCATAAATGACAGACTTTGTGACGTACCCTTTCAAAACATGTATGATGTTACAATAAAGGTATATGGTATTATCACTTAAAACACTATCTCCGTGAGTAACTTGGCCTGCACTAAAAAGGCAATTTATCTGCCACTAAGAACAAAATTATCATGGATTTAGTTTCATTGTTTTCTTAAAGCTTGTCAGCATTTCAAAAGAACTTCACCATAAATCAACACTAATATTGTAAATAAAAATTANATTGTTTTCTTAAAGCTTGTCAGCATTTCAAAAGAACTTCACCATAAATCAACACTAATATTGTAAATAAAAATTCTATTTCATAACTGAAGTGAACCGTAATGATTGTCTTGTCTGTTATATATTAAAATATATTTGTTTGGGGGACAATAAATTCGACATATTATTGTCTGACAGTCAGATAATAACCAACTTAATTCGATGAAATAAGCGTTTAAAATGTCGCACGAACCAATAGGGCGGTGATAAGTTGGAAAGCGGAGGCTAACATAAATTGATGAAAGTGGCTTAATTCTAGCTTTTAAATTTGTACAGAGTGTAGTTTTGACAATGAACAGCATGTAGAAAAAAAATGGAATTATGTTCACCGGTACACAACATCAAACTTTACCATTGTGGCACTCCTAAATATTTCCGATGACAAGGGGACAATGTTACCAACCCAATGTTCACACATTTGTCAACTTCGTTCAACAAGACTCTATACTAGGATTTGACAAAATTTATTGACAGAAAACCTATGTTTCTCTAACAGTATCTTCTAATTTAGGCAAGCTTGCATTACTCTACACAAAACAACCTCAAAGAAATGGTGGTTTTGCCTTACAGAAAACTTTCTAAGGATTTTTTTAGAGTGCAGTTTCAACATATTNGGGACAATGTTACCAACCCAATGTTCACACATTTGTCAACTTCGTTCAACAAGACTCTATACTAGGATTTGACAACATTTATTGACAGCAAACCTATGTTTCTCTAACCGTATCTTCTAATTTAGGCAATCTTGCATTACTGTACACAAAGCAACCTCAAAGAAATGGTGGTTTTGCCTTACAGAAAACTTTCTAAGGATTTTTTTAGAGTGCAGTTTCAACATATTNCAACCTCAAAGAAATGGTGGTTTTGCCTTACAGAAAACTTTCTAAGGATTTTTTTAGAGTGCAGTTTCAACATATTTTCTTACACATTTTCTTTCTCACGTGCATATTTAAATGCTAATAGCAGAATACCATGGCGTGGATAGATACACACAAACTTACATGCAGTATAAGGGATGTCACGCGTGGTTTTGTAGAGTAAAGAGAGTGGTCTAACACGCTGCTAGTTAGTTTTAATTAATGTTTAAGAATAGGAAAAGCTACGGACGTCTTCTGAATGCAGGTGGGTAGAGCGTACACAGACATTTCCATCGAGCAAAATGCAGAGCGGAGGCGAGGGAGAAATATGAATATCCCGGCCGGCGGAGGAGACGGGGACAGCATGCGTGCACCTCCTTCCCTTCCCGCTTGCGAGGGCGGGGCACTGGTCGCGGGAGATGCTGACTTACGAGGCGCTCAATCACACCCTACCACCGCGTGTGTTAGGGTCGCTGAGTGGGAGGGGGAGGGGACAAGCCAGCAGGAAGATGAAGCAGAGATGATATTCGNGCCCACATACACTAAAGACGGCTTTGAAGAGACGTTGGTGCTGCTGCTTAATCTCACTTTGCTTCGCAACACGAAAGACATCTCTTTGTCTCTGATGACGTGTGTGAGGTGCGGAGAACCGTTTTTTACGAAGCGATAATAAACTATCTCGTATCAAATTTTGCAAAGGATGACCTGTATCGCCGATTGAGACATTTGCGTATCGCCACAATCGGTTTGGAATGTGGTTACGTCATATTCTTCATCTGAGGCAACCAGACTGAACCCTTAACCCATTATCAACATCGCCTTTGTGATGAGACATCGGCATTACACTTCAGCACACATTTACTTGCTTACGGCGACAAGACTTACTATTGTATTATCTAGACAACATGTGGAGTCCTAGCACGTAGTGATAAACTTGCAGACACACATAAGAAATAGCAGTGAAGTTGTACCTCGCTCATCGGTGATTCGGTATCGCCACTGCAGCAGAGTGTTTCCCCTTACGTACAATGCGAAACGTCGTGAGTCTTATCACTTTTCGTTGAACCTTACCCACGAATCTCACCGCTACGATGAATATGATGGGCTCTTTTTCTGAGCGGACAATAAGAGTAGGCATATGAAGACCTCTATATGGCGGCCGATTCGAACATCGAGAGAGGACTTTGGNTACGATGAATATGATGGGCTCTTTTTCTGAGCGGACAATAAGAGTAGGCATATGAAGACCTCTATATGGCGGCCGATTCGAACATCGAGAGAGGACTTTGGTGTCAAGAGAGAGAGAGATAGATAGAGAGATAAAGAGAGAGATAGAAAGAGTGATAGAGAGAGTGATAGAGAGAAAGAGTGATAGAGAGAGTGATAGAGAGAGAGTGATAGAGAGAGAGAGTGATAGAGAGAGTGATAGAGAGAGTGATAGAGAGAGAGAGTGATAGAGAGAGTGATAGAGAGAGTGGAAGGGGAGGGATCGGAGGGGGAATTTCGCAGATTAAAAATAATATACGATCATGGGAGATTATTTAATATTACTTTTTTTTCTCATATTTTGTTAGTAGATAGAATTTGCAGAATAAATAAACATTACTCTCTTATATTAGAAGATACTAAACAATAGTTATATAATGCTATGTAATTTGGAAATTATAAATGTAAATGTATTCCTTTGCACTATTACTATTTTTTAACCAAGTATTATTAAACGGTTTTAATCTTGATCGACTTTAATTTTTTTTCTATCATATATTTAATAATAATTTACATTGGAAATAGCAACTGAAAAAGAGAGCGAAATTCCGCATCGTTCTGCAAGACTCTCCACGCATCATAAATAAAAAGAAAAAAAAATCTTTCAAATTATCAAGTTTTATTCGGTCATTTTAGTAAAATTAAACAGTTGAAAGTTTCGTTAGAGAAATGTCTAAGTCGCCTATGTTTACACGTAGACACACAGCTTAATGACAAACTTGTTGGTTTGCAATGATAGACAGTTTCTAATATAGAAAACGACTTAATATATTCAATTAAAAACACAGTTAGGAAAATGTTTACACTACATATGTTTTACACGTATATAGGTCCACTGCGGGATGAAATATATATAATATCAAATAGGAAGAAAATTACAGATTTCCTATTTGGCGTGCCCTGCGCTTATAAAACCACAATCTTTAGGTTAAGATCATGAGTAATGAATTACAACATAACCGCCATCGTACTCAACATGGCAGGCGTACAGCTAGAATGACAGAGCATAAAGTTCTGGCCGACTTGCTCCATGGCTCCATATATTAATATCCTGGGTCAGAGTGAAGAAAATCATAGTGTTCTAATTACTTTTACTTTAATTTTTACTAACATTCATCAACTAACTAAATCGTTAAATTGTCACTACCCGTTGTCATGAAAAATATCAGCGTATATTCACGACACTTCAAGTAACTTTTTTTTTTCCTTTAATGTAATCAGAGGGTAGGTGCGGAAATTGCAATTTCTATTTTGGAGTGTGCGCAGTACGACGCAGAGATTCGTATCCTTTCTTTTAAGTTACACTGCTCGCTCACGATTGGCTGTTGGTAATGCGATACCTTGGGCTCAGCAGGTATATAATGTGGGCAGAGTCAGCCAGCGTCAGTTCTTCGTCTCGTCTGATGCGTCAGGTGACAGATCTTTTCTCTCTCCTGACCTTCTTAGCGATCAGTCTGGTAAGCTATATTGCGTTCGGCTCATAAATGACATTAATTCAAAGGGGTATTTATTTTCGCACAAAAGTAGAAATATGCTAATATTTAAATGCCTACTCGAAATAGCGAACCATTAGGATATATATTCCATGGCATATGACATGGAGCGCTCGTAGCTTTAAATAAAACTTACAGTAACAAATATATTTTAAATTTTCTTACCATTTATAATTTATTTGGCTTCCTATGGCATGTAAATGTGAAGTTAATTTATTGTGTTGCTCCCACGCAAATTTTTACCTATTAATTGTGTATTTATATAGTCCTGAAGTGGTAAAGGTGAAGCGTGTATTTAATGGCGTGGCTGAGCTCGGCGTCCCGACTTCGTCTTTGGCTGTACCATCGCTGACTCCAGCTAAGTCGCCTACGTAGTCGTCGGTGCCATTCGCTCCACCATCGACCGGATCTGCAAAAGCGATACATCGTCATTTCTGCAATAAAACCCTCGTGTTCGACCACGATGCTCGAAGATACGAAATGTATGCCTGCGCGAAGAATGAGGATCGAATAACGTAAGTGTGGAAATCGCGACGTGACTTTTGTCCAGGAGCGATAACGTGCAGGGACACATTAAAACCTGGAAGTTTGCAGGTCCTTCGCCTGCCAAAATGCGTCATCTACAATCTCCATCGACATTTAAACCAATAATTAGGAAAGACACTCTGTTTTCATGTGAGCATCAGCCATGCCCAAGAATAATTGCAAGGTTTGGGAAGGCTAATTAATGCCAATGGTTTCGTGGAGGCCGAAGCCGCTTTCCGTCGCAATTTAATGACATGTCGCACAAAACAAGAGCAGATCGTCAAAAATTATTTGTACATTTTTGGCTATCATTAAAAAAAAAATATCGTCAGACAGCTCACCGGGAAGTACGAGAGCAGGGCCCAATTCAATTTTATATGTGGTGCGAATGTAATTATGCAAAACCAAATACTTCAAAACAAAGCTACAGACAAAATAGCATTAGAAACTGCNGGGTGTAAAAATATATATATAAATCGATTCTCAGACCTACCGAGTATACATAAAAAATTTCATAAAAATCGGTCCTTGCCGTTTCGGAGGAGTTCAGTGACTAACACTGTGACGGGAGAATTTTATATATTAGATACAAATAGGAAGAAAATTACAGATTTCCTATTTGGCGTGCCCTACGCTTACAAGACAACAATCTTTAGGTTAAGATCATGAGTAATGAATTACAACATAGCCGCCATCGTACTCAACATGGCGTGCGTACAACTAGAATGACAGAGCATGAAGTTCTGGCCGACTTGCTACATGGCTCCAAATCTTAATATCCTGGGTCAGAGCGAAGGAAATTATATTGTTATAATTACATTTACTTTAATTTTTACTAAAATTCATCAACTAACTAAATCATTAAATTGTCACTGCCCGTTGCCATGAAAAAATCAGCATATATTCACGACACTTCAAGTAACTTTTGTATCTGGGAAATAAAACTTTTTTTTTATTTTTGCTTTAATGTGATCCGTGGGTAGGGGCGGCAATTACAATTTCTATTTTGGAGTGTGCGCAGTACTACGCAGAGATTCGTATCCATTATTTTAAGTTACACTGCTCGCTCACGATTGGCTGTTGGTCATGTGACACTTCGGGCTCGGCAGATATATAAGGTGGACAGAGTCAGCCAGCGTCACAGTTCTTCGTCTGATGCGACAGGTGACATATCGTTTTCTCTCTCCTGACCTTCTTAGCGATCAGTCTGGAAAGCTATATTGGGTTCGGCCCATAATCACAGTAATTCGCGGGAGTATTTATTTTCGCACAAAAGTAAAAATATGCTAAAATTTCAAATGCCTACTCGAAATAGCGAACAGTTAGAATATATATCCCATGGCATATAACAAACATATTTTTAATTTTTTACAATTTGTAATATATTTGTCTTCTTTTGGCATGTATATGTGAAGTTAATTTATTGTGTAGCTCCCACGCAAATTTTTACCTATTAATTGTGTATTTATATAGTCCTGCAGAGATAAAGGTGAAGCGTGTATTTAATGGCGTGGCTGCGACCGGCGTCCCGAATTCGTCTTTGGCTGTACCATCGCTGACTCCAGCTAAGCCGCCTACGAAGTCATCGGTGTCATTCGCTCCACCAGCGACCGGATCTGCAAAGGCAATAAATCGTCACCCAAGTCTCTTCTGCAATAAATCCCTCGTGTTCGACCACAATGCTCGAAGATACGAAAAGCATGGCTGCGCGAAGAATGAGGATCAAATGACGTAAGTGTGGAAATCGCGACGTGACTTTTGCCAGGAGCGATAACGTGCAGGGACACATTAAAACCTGTACGTTTGCAGGTCCTTCGCCTGCCAAAATGCGTCATGTACAATCTCCATCGACATTTAAACCAATAATTAGGAAATACACTCTATTTTCATGTGAGCATCAGCCATGCCCAAGAATAATTGCAAGGTTTGGGAAGGCTAATTAATGCCAATGGTTTCGTGGAGGCCGAAGCCGCTTTCCGTCGCAATTTAATGACATGTCGCACAAAACAAGCGCAGTTCGTCAAAACTTATTTGTACATTTTTGGCTCTCATTAAAAAAAATATATCGTCAGACAACTCACCGAGGAAGTACGAGAGCAGGGCCCAATTAAATTTAATATGTGGTGCGAATGTTATTATGCAAAACCAAATACTTCAAACGAAGGTACAGACAAAATAGCATTAGAAACTGCGAATGTATGTATATATATTATTTTCACTTCACAAAACACGGTGAACTCCAAAATTGTACACTTGTTTGCGAAAAAATTACTATGCTCCTCGCTTGTTCGTAAACAAACACATGGAAAGCTAGCAGGAAATTATGGGCAAAGAGAAATCAATTTTAAAATTCGTGCACTTCCTCAGTGTGCATTTAAACTGAAGTNTCTTTATTTCCCCTCTGGAAAAAAAAAATAATTGACGGTATAATTTTACGGGCAATGGCTGCTAGAGACATTTCGCTGCCTATGGTGTAAATGCATGGAAAATATTTTTGATGTGGTAATATAATTACGGTTTCGAAACTTGGGAAAAAAAAAGTTTCCGATTGAGACTGTAATGCATTTTTTTTTAACTTGCCTGTACTGTCCTTTTATGATTTTTAATATTGAATATCTCGTTCTTGACAGGTGGAAGGCATTAGGACCCATACTATGTTTACATTGCTACTCGAGGCAGATAGGTAGGTGGTCATTACTCAGTTTTAGGTTATTTAGGTCCTAATAACTCATAAAATAGCCCTCGGGTTATCTTCATGAGTTAAAAAAGGTAACACGATGAATTAAAATTTTTCAAGTAAAATATTTAGATTTTATGGTAGCTAAAAGAAAAATATAGAGAGAATGGAAGAGAGGAAGAGAGAGAAGGGTAAAATAGACAATGGGGGAGAGAGAGGGAGAGTATAGTCCTGTATTGTTTCGCAAAAGTCGATGCACAGTATCAGTACAAATCTAAAAAATTGCTTAATTTTTACATTTGTAAAAAAAAATTACCTCGTAAATACATTAACTTTTTTAAAGAAAAAAATTGACTAAATAAATCCGATAATTATATTTAGCAAAAAATTTATACCGTTTACATTTTGTGTGTAGGTGCTCTGTCAGATGAAAAAAAAAAAAATTTAAAATAAGATAAGAAATACAGATATTTGATTTGGCATATCCCTTAGCCAATAAAAGTAATATGGCTATTAGAAACATGCATAATATGCTTGAAGGGTTAGTGGGCATAAACGCTCCTTCGGGTAAGCCAGTAATCCCGAGTCAAGCCGAAGAAAGACAGCCCCCCCCCCCCTTCAATAATTCANCCCCCCTTCAATAATTCAAGCCGCACACTCCCATTTTAAAATTCATTGTCCTCGTAGTCCCATGCTTACACTACTATCGATAATTGCCGTGAAACATAATTAAATTATGTAAAATGCATGCCGTTTTTTAGGATGACGCTCCTATATCGGTTCAGTTGCAGGCGTCTTAAACAGTAATCAGAAATGCAACACAACCAACGGCACTCACTTCCGGAAACATAATAACATAATCATTTCTATTCTTCTGGCAAGGAATGGATTAGGTTATGGCGATTTCAGTTATTTGGTAACCGAAATGACAGCAGATTAACGTTGAAGAATCAGTTTTTACCAATCCACGTAATCTGAGGCAAACTCGTGANCCACCAATAATTCAAGCCGCACACTCCCATTTTAAAATTCATTGTCCTTGTAGTCCCATACTTACACTACTATCGATAATTGCCGTGAAACATAATTAAATTATGTAAAATGCATGCCGTTTCTTAGGATGACGCTCCTATATCGGTTCAGTTGCAGGCGTCTTAAACAGTGATCAGAAATGCAACACAACCAACGGCACTCACTTCCAGAAACATAATAACATAATCATTTCTATTCTTCCGGCAAGGAATGGATAAGGTTATGGCGATTTAAGTTATTAGGTAACCGAAATGACAGCAGATTAACGTTGAAGAATCAGTTTTTACCAATCCACGTAATCTGAGGCAAACTCGTGAAACTGTGCTGTGAAAGTAAAATGTTTTTAGGTCATGCTCCATTATAGATCCCGACAATAATTTCAATATATTGGCGAAATATGTTCAAGTGGATCGAATAACTCTTGCACAAATTGAACTTTCAAGGGACGTACATGAACACACACACACTATGTAGTGTTCTCGTAAGTTTTACTTTCCTAAGAAGGCTGTGACAGGAAGGTCTCATAACGGAGGCAGCTAACGATTTGGTTTTAATGAAAAACTCTTTATTCAAAAAATTAATAATGTGGCTAACCTTACAGAGTTTTACACGATATATTCTGCTTCACAGGCGAAAAGTGACAAAGTTGCCAAGATGGAGAATAATCACCCGCACTTGTAAAAGGAAATGTGATATATGGACGCTCTTGAAAGGAAGATTTTTTTTCCCGTGTGTGTAAAATAAAAAAAATTTTACTGGCCTATATCACAGATATAAATGTGTTATGTCGCAGGATTAAAGTGTCATTTTTACTGCACTGAAAAGCAGTGCGCACAAGAATATTTAGAACGGGAATTGAAAATTACCAGTGGCGCGTAAATGGTTTTGCGAATAATTCTCAATTGGGCGAGTACGTTAGGAAAACATTTGCAACTGCATGCCACCTCGGTTCACCAATGTGCCACACGAGGAACTGCGTCGGTCCATTAGCGATGGCGCACCAGTTTAGGGGCTGACGTAATTAACTGATTGGCCATTACGCTGATAGCTTACTCCTGTCATGCTATCAGGCGCGGTCTGCTACCGCGCTTGCAGACTCTGACGCAACGATTGCTTGCGTCTGCAATCGCTGTGCGCATTTATGTGATTAGCTGTCGTAATGGTATTCAACCTGAAGAACGCTGCCGTATAATCTTGTTTCTTCTTTCGGGACTCACGGTTGAGTAGATTAAATCCCCGGGTTTATCCCGGGCTCATAATTTTTTTCGAAAAGTGGATTCTCATACGTGGGGAATGTGGCGGATACTACATGTGTGTGGACGTTTTCTCAGGGTCCTTCCTTCTCCCACCCCATTTTCATTCCGCCGCTGATAATCTCATCGGGACATCATCCATTCCTCAGGTTGGCCTGAACAATGGACACTCAATATGGCAGCCAGCCTTCTTTCACACGTGTTGACCCTTCCTGAAGACATGTATACACGTGCAGATTTTCGTTAAAATTTCTTTTCTCGCGCTTGTTTTACTGATCGTCAAGTGAAATCACGATATGACCGAGGAGTACTTTGTATGATTTTGCAGTTTAGAGATGACGAAATCGAATCTGTTCAACAGTTTTATCACTCTCTTTTTATCCAGACTCACATTCACTTCGCTTGAGTTGCTACCTTGTGACATTGAATATGTCATCGCCAAGAGTTTTTTTACACGAACTTTAGGGCGTTATCAAACAGGAAAACTTTTTATTTATAACTGTCAGCAGCGATGTTTGCACAAAATGGCTTTTGTTTACTGGTATCTAGTAAGTCAATAAAGAATATCACGGACAGTATTGTAATAAAAGCCAATAAACGAATTTAAGTTGGCATGCATAACATTCGCTGCAAGTCCCCGCTTACGTTTTACACGACGTGGCCCCTACATACCAAAAGAAAACCGTCCTTTAGCTGAATACATTTGAATATTTTAATTTGAGAAACAGCAAAAAAATAACACTTTATAAACGGTGCACGTATGTATGTATGTGTGTATTAGTCTACTGCGCCTTAATGTATGTATTTTTGTTCTTTCACTGTTAGATATTTCTGTAGATTTACGGACACTTTTACGGAGATGTAGATTTAATTTACCGAAAGGCACTCCGTAATGACGAACAACGGAAAATGAGTTCCATAAATATAAAATACGGAGGCTCTTCGTATTATGACTTCGATTTTGACACACGAACAACGCAGATGATACCTGAAGCGTATAAAATCTCATCTTCACAATACTACTTCTTGTAAAATAAGTAGTAGCTGAGTGACAAACCACCCATGGAGTGCCAATTCGTTGATTCTTGTTAAAATTTCGCTACAGGACCGAGAGCTTCTGTATACACAGTGAAACACACACATAAGGAAAATAAAACAATTTTTTCGTAACCTCGTTGTATAAACCTCAAATATAGCAAGCAATCTTACACGACTTGAAAGTAAGACCCGCGCCTTCATCACTTTCATGTAAAATAAAATTTACGAAACACATCGTGTTAAGTTGTGGTAGGTGAGTGGTTCTAGTTATTGAGTGTTAATTTTTCGATTCGTGTTCAAATCCCACTACAGGACAAAATACTTCAACTTTTTTTTATTTCTCTGTTATACACAGTGAAATACATTACGAGAATAAAACTCTTTTTCTTACACCTGTTTGTAAACTTAAAGTAAAAAAAACAAAATCACACACATCTTAACATGACTAGAAACTAAGAGTTACATACATTGTTCTAGATAAATCCATTTACAACTCTAATATTTGTAAAAGCGTGGTAGGTGGGTGGGTTAAAGATTGGTCTTATGAGCTCTTTTTTCGAGTTCAAATCCCAGCAACGGGCAATATTTTTTATTTTCTTATTGTCATTTTTATTTACTGTGACTCTCCTACATAAAGAAATTAAATTTTTTTATTGTTACCCCATTTTATAAAGACCAGATTTAAAGAAAACAAACTTGAAGTTTGGTGGCACATTCCGTGAATTCATGGCGATTTATCTGAAATTTACGAAGAGAAAGTTTTTGAAAAAAACTAAGAGACACTAATTTAACGCAGATGTCTGGATAATTTGTAACCTGTATTTTCCGTAATTTTACGGACATTTTCCCTAACAGTGTAGTGAAAATGGCTAAAACTAAGGTCATAAATTTGCTATTTAGTCGTGGATAGGTTGCACGTAGTTTTTGAACTAGTGAGAGTAGGTAATATTTCATAATATGATGGAGTAGAGGTTCTAATTCCCATATTTCCACGCTATAAAACTGCCCTCCACTTCAGTGCATAGACTTAAGATAAGGTAGACCGATCTCGCTGGCTGCGTACAACCAATCTCAGTGTCTCAACATTGAACTGCTTTTCTTCCAACTCGTCTAGCGAAATGGGGATGGTATGTATTGTAGGTTACAAAACTGATTTGTAAACAAATGTTTTGAGATGTTTTTAAACTTCATCTAACCAATTTGTAAAGCAGACTTATCAAATTGAACTTGGTGAAAGTGTTTTATTCAGATAATAGGGCTTGTCAATTAAAAATTAGGATATAAACAAAAACTTTCATCACTGTCGAGCATGTGACTTTGACAGTTGTGTTCTTTCGCGGTAGGCCAGTGTTGGGTACATGCGCAGAAGACGAATAAGCGGTCTATCTCATCTTCAGTCTATGGTTCAGTGCCTTAAGTCCACAGCCCACGAGGCACTGAAATGTGTGACTGTTTCATCCCTGGCGCGTTCCTGTTGTTATGCTGTTCAGTTCCGGTGATCACGATCGAGGTCTAGCTGCACATGATTGATAATTATGGCCAGTATTATGTACAGCGAGGAAGCCATGCTGGGTGGGTTGAGCGTCTTAATTGTGGGCTATGCGATTTACGAAATATTCTGTCCCTTTCGTTTGTGAATGTTTAATGATTACAATACCGAGCCGAAGTGGCTTGTTCACTGAAATAAACGTTTCTTCCAGCCAACAAAATGCTTGTTTGTATATCGCTAAACATGTGTTTAGTTGCTCCAAAGACATATTTTGTTGAGTAAGCAGAACTTTAAAAGCAACAAAATTATTTATGTTCGTATAATAAATTACACACTTTAACAAACGAAACCTTTGTGTTGGGCCAATATAATTTAATTTTGCCAACTGTATATATTCACTGTAAAATATAAGTATAAATTTACAAATACAAATCTTTGGTAATTTTACAATTTGTATTTGTAATTTGTAAAAATAACTACAGTACATGTAATTGTACACTGTGACTCTTAGTAATCCACAGTGAACTACATGTTATAGGTGAAAATACGTGAATTTATTGCTTAATAAACACAACATTGCTGTTAATTTACACATTGTGTAAACATACACCCACTCTCTGTATTNACAGTACATGTAATTGTACACTGTGACTCTTAGTAATCCACAGTGAACTACATGTTATAGGTGAAAATACGTGAATGTATTGCTTAATAAACACAAAATTGCTGTTAATTTACACGTTGTGTAAACATACACCCACTCTNAACACAACATTGCTGTTAATTTACACATTGTGTAAACATACACCCACTCTCTGTATTCTGTATTAAAACCTAAAGTTGTGTATTTTTACTTCTACATGGCCGTTGTATGAACACCACATGTCAATTTTTTTTCTAACCTACCCTATTGCTACATGTGAAGTGTACGTGCGAGGTAGGGACGGGAGTTTAGGTGCGCCTCAGGGCTAGGTGCCATACGCCTACAGGAGAAGGAATTACATGCAAGGAGGCGTGCATCGTGGCAGAGAGGTGTTAAAGCAGCCATGGCCGCAATTGGAGCCATGAACTGCGTCCCTGAGTGTTTCTATAGCTGAGGCTATAGCTAAGAAGGGGAAGGGGAAAAACTGGCATGGGCACCGTAAAAACCCTCCCGACTGGAAAGAGGTTCAAAACTTACTCGTGCATTACTGAAAATGCTGCAGGAGGCAGCAGGTGTGGATTCCATGCTTTTTAATGTGGAGTTGAAAATCTAGAAGAGAAAGGGGCGGAGATGTAGGAGCAAGCGTCCTTGAGGTTGAACTGCTGTCAATATCTCTGCGCAGGATTACCAGCACAATAATATTGACAGCAGCTATTGAATGCAGGACCCCCC
>NQII01009038.1:37415-58396 GCA_002778355.1 Clitarchus hookeri
GGGGGGGGGTGGTGGTCGTGAGATGTCGCCCAACCTTCACTTCGTTCTTCCAAGGATCGATTGTGGTTGTCTGCGGAGTTTTTGTGACTTTAGGGGGAGGGGGAGTGGAGACAGACTCCGGAGCTGATTCCGGGCGCCACCGGGCCATTTCTCTCCATCAGGCTTTTGTTTTCATTCTCTTATATTTTTTCTCACCGGCGTTGGTACACGCAGTGACACAGAGTACAGAAGTACACACAGACGTAATGGCGGGGCGGTGCCTCGTGTCTCATTGGCTACGCGGCTTGCTGCGAAATGACGTTCCCCTCGGCGCTCTTCGGGGATTGCCGGGCGCGAAGAGGTTCTGCCGTGTCTCTACTCTGGCAAGTAAGGCCAACCCGTTGGCTGAACACATCCCCCAGAAATTATGCAGGGTAGCGTGTCAGCTCGTCCCTCACTGAGGCAACCAGGCTTGTGATTTCCTCACAGCCTTCTAACTGTCTGCTGGAGGTTGTGGCCTTTGTGGCAAGGTACCTCTACCGTATGCTGTCCATGATAAACTGAGCACTTTTAAAATTCCTACGTAAGATCTACTTGTATGCACGTTGTGTATTCTTCAGACATATGTAAAAATAAAATTGTCATGGGTCCAATCACTTTATCCATGAATCTGTCAAGCGAAACTGTAAAATTATTACAAAGGTATATAAAACAATTTCGGCATTCAAAAAGTTTATCTAAAACGTCGAGTTCAACGTTTAAACATGGAACTATTTTACCTCCGTCATTATCATCTTTACTGTGCTTACAGCCAAATGTGCCCGTTTATGCAGACAGTGCAAATGAAATTCTTCAAAGGTTGATGATACTAAGAGTGCTCAATAAATCGCGAACAGCCCACAATTAAAGATTAAAGAAAAAAGCGAAAGATTCCCTATTGCCCTAGGCAGCTGGCTGGCCGAGTAGGTTGCTAGGCGCTGATAGCCGAACGGCATTGCAACATTTTGCTGGCCAGTGGCACCATTTTCCCGGCGTGTCCGGCTGGGGCTCGCGTGATGAGCTGCTGACATTACACCCCTGCATTATTACGTACTCTGCGACGCCGTCGTGACAGGCACCCAGTCACCCCCGACCCTCTCGCGCGTCAACCCCCTTTTCCTTCCACTACGCCCCCGCCGACGACCAACCAGCGGAGCTCGCCCGCCACCCTCGTCACCATCCTCGTGTCCTGTGACGCGTCCACCCCCAACAGTCACTTCCGGCATCCTGATACCTCCCGGAAGTGCTATTACTGGCCCGGCCGACCGCCCATATTCGCAAACACGTACACGGGGCACTCCCTCGGCAATTATCGGCGGCGGCAAACGTTCCAAACTCCGTTACAAGTTGATTTTGTTGCTTCGGTGCGGAAGGGTTTTAACTTTCCATTTTCGGATACTGAAACCAATACAAAGATTAAATTAGAAACCCACGTTTAATTATAACAACTTTAACGAAAACCACACCTCTGATAGTATCAAATGCTCGACAAAGTTTTAGTAATAATTTCAGAATAATCATTGTTTTGTTGCGAAATTTTAAGGGCTGTTAAAATAACGAAGAAATAAAAGGCGGGGGATGGAAAATAATAACCGACAACGACAATGAGTCCACTAGTACGCGAAAAACCAGCTGGCGAGACAAAGGACTAGCGAGGTACTAGTTCNAACCGACAACGACAATGAGTCCACTAGTACGCGAAAAACCAGCTGGCGAGACAAAGGACTAGCGAGGTACTAGTTTCAGCTGTGACGACAACTTACGGGTTTCATCAGGATGGCGAGGATTCAAAAGTCAAACGCCGAAATTGCGGTATACANCAGCTGTGACGACAACTTACGGGTTTCATCAGGATGGCGAGGATTCAAAAGTCAAACGCCGAAATTGCGGTATACAAACACTCAAACATTCACAGTTATAACAAACCGTAATTAACGGAGCTGTATGTGGTTGAAAAAACTTCATTACGTAAATTAACAAAAATAATTACTCACGGATAAGATTCAATTGACTCGAAACATACTCATTACTTTTTATTTTTTAATGTGTGTTTAATTTTTTCAAAACTCATAGCTTTTAAATTTTTTTTATTCGAAATCGTATCTACAAATATTTTCCGCAATTTGTGATACTGATGCATCATTGCGTCTCACAGACTTCAACAAATATAATGAAGGTTAATTAAACTGTTTTTCAAATATAATATGATTTTGTCTTCATGGTGGTGGGAAAGAAAGATCAATTGTGAAACATAGCAAGGTGAACCGGGATTTATCACGAGAAATTGATCTATAAATATTTGTCATCAGTCTAAGTAATAAGTTCAATAGTAGGAACTGCATTATATTATAGAGAAATGCATTTACGCAAAAAATTAAAAATCATAATTATACCTTGTGAGAAAACGTATCTAAATTCACTTGTTAACCTACTTTCCTTACAATGATAGGCTTATATCATGCGAATGTCTGTATGGATGCCCTAATAACTTTTGAACCCATCAATCAAATATCACCAAACATGGCACACTTATAGTACATATTAAGGACATCCGACTAATTTTGTTTTCTACCACGTCGGATGCTTATTTTAAAAATGGCTGTAAATTAAAATTGATGGCATGGTCTTATTTCGGAAACAATTCAGCCGATTTAAACCGAATTAATTAGATTGCCAGTGCATCTTGTAGGTATTAAATTTAGAGAGGGATTTTCTTATTGATCACATCTTGGAGGATAGCAACATATGAATAATACATCTTTACACTACACCTCGGAAATACGTCACTGATTCCCGCCAGATTCGGTATATAAGTAGTATTATAGTAGGCATATATTTTAATCGATATTGNGGAAATACGTCACTGATTCCCGCCAGATTCGGTATATAAGTAGTATTATAGTAGGCATATATTTTAATCGATATTGCACTTATTTTTTTTAATGGCGACCATAAAACAATGTAGTTCATTTGCTATATACACCATACCATTTAATTAAATTCGACCAAACTTAGCATGCTGGAAGTATCAATTGCAAGCATCAAATATGCTAATACATAGCATATTTTCCACCATTTTGTAAAATAGTAACACATGAAAAAAATTAAGTTTTTGTCATACCTCAGCAAACACTCAACAGAAACCCACCGAATTTGACAAACAAGTAATATTATGGTAGAGCATGTAAATTGGTCTGTTTTAAGTAGGTCAAGAATTTATTTGCGAAATAGCGGTAATATAAACATTTCAGCTCGGTATACTATATCAACGAAACCATGTAATCAATTTCAGTTTAACTTTGTATTGTTACACTAACGTGTCTGCACAGAACCTTTCTTATCCGCCATTTTGTTAGATGGTACTATATGGAAAAATACATTTTTATGCCATATCTTTCGAAACAATTAAAGGATTCCTACAAAAATTGCAAAAAAAAATATACTTATGCAAATCATGTAAAATAACGTATTTTAAGTGGGCCACACACTTATTTTCAAAATGGCAGTCATATCAACATTTTAGCTTTGTAAGCTGTATCCACGAAACTATGTTACCAATTTCAAATTTACTTTTTACGCTGACAGTGCCTATTACAACTATTAAATGTTTCTAGATAGCGCCTCTTTTGCGCACTGTTTTGTAATACACCATGAGATGAATAAATAAGTTTTATATAATACCACAGGGAACCATTAACCGGTTCCTGCTGAATTTGGCAGACAAATAATACTACGGTAGACCCAGAAAAATGGTTTTTTTTAAGAGGCTTACTTACATACTTGTTTTCAAAATAGAGGAAATATAAACATTTCAGCATACAATGAGTATCNGGAAATACGTCACTGATTCCCGCCAGATTCGGTATATAAGTAGTATTATAGTAGGCATATATTTTAATCGATATTACACTTATTTTTTTTAATGGCAACCATAAAACAATGTAGTTCATTTGCTATATACACCATACCATTTAATTAAATTCGACCAAACTTAGCATGCTGGAAGTATCAATTGCAAGCATCAAATAAGCTAATACATAGCATATTTTCCACCATTTTGTAAAATAGTAACACATGAAAAAAATTTAGTTTTTGTCATACCTCAGCAAACACTCAACAGAAACCCACCGAATTTGACAAACAAGTAATATTATGGTAGAGCATGTAAATTGGTCTGTTTTAAGTAGGTCAAGAATTTATTTGCGAAATAGCGGTAATATAAACATTTCAGCTCGGTATACTATATCAACGAAACCATGTAATCAATTTCAGTTTAACTTTGTATTGTTACACTAACGTGTCTGCACAGAACCTTTCTTATCCGCCATTTTGTTAGATGGTACTATATGGAAAAATACATTTTTATGCCATATCTTTCGAAACAATTAAAGGATTCCTACAAAAATTGCAAAAAAAAATATACTTATGCAAATCATGTAAAATAACGTATTTTAAGTGGGCCACACACTTATTTTCAAAATGGCAGTCATATCAACATTTTAGCTTTGTAAGCTGTATCCACGAAACTATGTTACCAATTTCAAATTTACTTTTTACGCTGACAGTGCCTATTACAACTATTAAATGTTTCTAGATAGCGCCTCTTTTGCGCACTGTTTTGTAATACACCATGAGATGAATAAATAAGTTTTATTTAATACCACAGGGAACCATTAACCGGTTCCTGCTGAATTTGGCAGACAAATAGTACTACGGTAGACCCAGAAAAATGGTTTTTTTAAGAGGCTTACTTACATACTTGTTTTCAAAATAGAGGAAATATAAACATTTCAGCATACAATGAGTATCTACGAAACCTTGTAACAAATTTCAACTTAACTTTATATTCTGACAGTATCTGACACATAAATAAAATGTCAAAATACATATTATTTGTCCACTTTTTTATAAAGATAGAAGAATATGAGAAAATTGCGCTTTTATCCCATATCTAGTGAGCCACTTAACCGTGGGTAGGCCATGTAAACGTATGTATTTTAAGTGAGAAAGTCCTTTTTTTTTAAGTGGCACCAAAGTAAATAATTTAGATTAGTAGTGTTGTATAATGCCTGCGGGGCATATCAAAGTTCGTGAAGGATGGAGATCTTAATAAAAATAAAATAACAATTTGTTTTTTAATATCTTTACACAGCTGTTATTTACAGCATAAATTACTCTATCTCCACTATTGCTATTTTTATTTCTCAGTGAGCGCAATATTAAAAGTCGGGTTTAATTCTAAGTAACTTTTTTTTTGTGTGTCTGTTTGGTTATAGTCAATTAACTCATACTCATCATTAACACATTTTCAGTCTGTCTGTTGCCATAATTTGTAATGCCTTTCACTCACACATCCAGTACAGTGGTCCAGCCTGCCAGTAGTGATCTCCACTGTCTCGATGCTCGCGGTCACAGATTTTCCTCCCGCTGGTCAATTCTCTCGCCGCTCGTTTCGCTCGTCCGTCGTCTATCGCCAAAACTCCAGGCACTCATCAACTGCCGGCTCGGAGGCCCGCAGCACTTATACACCCACTGGCCTTGACCTGGAAAGTTCGACGCACCGCGCGTCACGCTGAGATACAGTAAACCACTAGAAAATTCTTAAGTTAAAGGCAGCAATTCAATCTGCTGGAGGTCATCAACTCGTGCCGCAAAGCGANTACAGTAAACCACTAGAAAATTCTTAAGTTAAAGGCAGCAATTCAATCTGCTGGAGGTCATCAACTCGTGCCGCAAAGCGATTATCGTGGCGGTACACTTTTCGTAACAAGATATGCGCATCTCAGATTATCGCTCGCCTGTCATTCCGAACATCCCTTTGACTCTCCGCCGCTATCATATAACTGCCATGTCCTTCATTTCCACTCGCTCGCTCGGGATCAAAGCAGAGATTGCGTAACCCTATTGTTACGATTGGCCCCGTTGTGCAACGCCTGTCTAAGCAGAATTGCGCAAAGAGGCCACAGACGCGTTGAAAAGCATAACATCTGACCGGAATCGATTTCAGCAACCAGCGGAGAATTGCGTAAAGAGGCACGGAAAATGTGGGTCCTGCTAGCCTAAGGGCATTTCATCATAATTAGAACAAACGGTGAGGACACTCCGCCTCCGACGCACAACGGGAGCCAATCAGAACGAATTACGTCAATACACACGTGGAGGGGTGAGAAGAATGAACTAGGGCTCCGAGGACCGAGATCGAAACAGTCTGCATGGTTCAACAGGCGGGTCAACTGCGGACCCGAGGGCGTCGTCCGACAACGAGGCCTGGGTGCGAGGCTAGGGTGAGCTCCTTCTTTATCATGCTCTTTCTCTCTCTCTCTTGTCTCAATTATGACTACACATTTAATTTTTGCTTGCCTTTTTTTAAATATAGAGCCAAGTGAGTAAACATATAATTTATACAGTATTTCGGAAACTAATCAACTAATTACCACCATATTCTGAACACAATAAGTGCTAGAGATGGCCATATATACTTTAAGCGGGTCAGAAACTGGTTTTGAAAATTGTTGCAATATAAATACTATCATATTTATTAATTAACTTAATCAAATTCAGCTGAGATTTATATGGTGATAGTATCTATTAGAAGCATCATATATGCCTATACAGAGCCACATTTTTATACCTTTTTGTACAAGAGATCCAAATGAGAAAATATAGCTTTTACACTGAGAGAAAAGTTCGTTGCAGCCAACAAAATTTTCATTTACTCTAACAAAATATTTTTCGAGGAAAAAATACTTGAAAAGCAAGAAAATTAATTTTTGTTCATCTAAGAAAATAGACTCTTGAATGAACAAAACCATTGTGTTGGGCCAAAAATTTAGAGTGTAGGCCAAATATTTAGTTGAATTAATTGCATATATTTGTCAAGGCCTTTATCAAAATTATTTACATGTATAGAGAAAAGTAGTAAATCGGTAACTTATTTTTATAGTACAGAATTTGAACGCTTTTGCTTATTTTGTTGAATTAAATGAAAGACACAAGAGCGAATTTTGTAATTTTTAAATAATAATACCACTCAGCTATGCAATATGTGTATTATAAAATGTAACTGAATAGCACCAACAACATTAACTTGCGACATTCTGGTGAGCTCTTGAAGTTTGAGTGTGCATGCATTCCACATAGACATTGGTGAATTATTTAATTAATTTATTTTAAAAGACGTATTTTGCGGATATAAAAAATTGTTGGTAAATTTTACATTAATAATGATTATTCATAAAACTCCATAAACATCCCGTGTCATAAATTTAGAACAAAATAAGGATGGTAACCCTGGTTATTTTCAAGTGGTCGCAGGTTTTCTTGGAGTTGTAAATTTTTCTGACGCTAAGTAACCAGTCGCAATTGAATTGCATAATATTTGCTATAAACTAGTGGTTTAACTTCTATTTCAGAAACATATGCCGTCCTTAGGACTCATTTCAGACTTTACGTCGTATTATGTTATTCTTGAAATTTCATTTAATATTTAGTTTAAAAAGTGAAAACAGATTACAGTACATAAATTAAGTACTAATAACTCGTTTGTCAGTTAAGCTTCTTTTCCTCAAAAATTACAATTCCCATAATATATTTTGCTGCTTTATTTAATGGAGGTAATGCAGATGTTACAAACAGCGTCTAATCTACCAAAAAGATTGTTCCATTACTTGTCTTATCCATTTAATCCACAATTATTATTCTCTTATTCCACCGTACGGGTCTAACCTTACCCCTTTGCACTCACCAAAAAGATCCATTTTTCTGTCAAATTAGACTGTTTTGATGCTAAAATGTCAACAATACAGATATAAAATAATTCGAAGATTGCTAAACCCATTATTATTTTCAAATATAACCAATATTAAAATATTTAAACGGAAAAAAATAACCTCTTACTTACTGTGTATGAATATGTAATTTTTCCTGACTGAAGTGTTTTACCAGTCTCGATATTACAGCAGACAGCTATACACTCGCAAATTTGGCATTTGAAAAGGGCCCTCTAAAAGAACCATTATTGCGTGAGAGTGAATATGTGAAATGTTACAATGAAATGTCTTGGGTTTTCATTGATATGATATAAAAAGACGTTTGGGTGATGGTTGGAAATATATATACTATTGTTACAATGCTTTTAAAATGTCTTTTTTTTTTTCATGAGCCTCTACCGGAAGTAAATAACGTTACAGTTTTACTTTTCTTTTATACGGCTTTTATTTTTTCCCTACAAGAATAATTTTTCCTAGGGCAGAGAAGAGAATAAAGAGAAAATTAGAAATTTATCCCCAGGAGTATGTTAATATATATTTAAATACCCTGAAGCAAATTCATCTAGCAGGGAATCCCCGTAACTGGCACTTTTCAATTTCAGTCCTGTAAGAGAATTATATTGCAGTATTTTGTTTTAAANAGCAGGGAATCCCCGTAACTGGCACTTTTCAATTTCAGTCCTGTAAGAGAATTATATTGCAGTATTTTGTTTTAAAATAACATGTATTGGTATGTTTTGATTGCATTAAATTACTTATTTAATCGTTCTTATCTTTTAGTTCTTAAGAGGGCAGTAAAATATTAATCCAACAATGCTATTTCGAAAAATTGCCTTCTGTTATTTGTATGCCCGAAACTATTCTTCTCCGATCTAAAAACTTACATAATTACTAAATATGCAAACATTAAATAATATATATTACTAAATATTTGTTTTATAAATAAAGTAGTTTAGAGAATATAAATAGAGGAAGTAGTTTTCTTTATTTATAAAAAATGATATTGTATTAATTATGAGAATGTAATAAAAATACATTATTTTCAAAAACTTAACAAAACAAAAATCAAGTTAGTGTTGTTACAAGAATAAAATATATGCTCCACTTGTTTAAAGGTTAAATTACACCTGTCTCTCAGTGTAAAATTTCCTCCTATGCACTGTCGTGTGTGTGGATCACATTCTGCACCGCGCGACTGGAGGCACCTCAAACTCTCCCTATTGCAAACTTCTCTTCCTTGTTTACTGTCAATGAATGCGCGCAAGGTGCTCTATAACAAATGCAGTATTTTACCCTAAGTGTAGCTGACCGCCACTTAACTGACGGGAATGACGGACCCAGACGTGGGCCTACGGTTGTTCAGATGTCTTTGGTACGAGGTTGCTGGAAATACCGGGCTTGCAATTTTTCTGATTTTCTTTCAGTATGCAACAATTTTCGATTTGCCAAATAACAGTTTTTATTGTAAAAGTAAAATTATCTCGGATTAGGTCAAAGAAGAAAACACAAGAATAACATCATTCAGGCCGCGTGAAAAAATTAATGTTAATAAAGTTGGTAAGTTACAAAATAATTTATATGGATGCTACNAACATCATTCAGGCCGCGTGAAAAAATTAATGTTAATAAAGTTGGTAAGTTACAAAATAATTTATATGGATGCTATATTATAATTTTTGAGTATTTTCTATAAGGGCATTCCTTTTTTTCGTTATTCTTTTATTTCATGTAATGACTTCTGTTAATTACAGTAGGCCCCCGGGTAATTTTTTTTCTTTAAATGTTAAAATTTAATTTACATTTTTTTACTTGGAGGAATTTTTTCTATCACAGAACAATAACTTTGCTTTCGAAAAAAGCTTTACGGTGAAGATCGCCCCACGAAGGAATTAGACCCACAACTGCATGATACCTCAAATAATTTCCACCATGTTTTCATACCAGCAAGCTCCAGTCCAAAACCAAAAAGATATGCAGCAGGAACCCGTAAACTCTAAATCTGAAACAGTTAAAATTGAGCCAAATCAGTGAAAATAGTGGAAATTGACCGACTGATTATCACTGCCTGATAACTAATTAATATGATGAGTGAATTTCGGAGAAATATTTGTGGTTCCCGCTGAATGTCAAGAATTCCACTGCTGTAAGTCAATTGTTCCCAGGTAATTTGCTTGATTCGCCGATCATCAGTAGCTTATCAACTGACTTTCAGTGAATGTTATTTCACTGATTGATATCACTGATTCGGGTTTAGAGTGTACACTCGCACCGCTCTTAAGAAATACAAAAGTAATAATTTACGAGTGAAGTTAACTTTACTAGTATAACGTAACACAACATCTGCTATTAATAATGACTTTTTTGACTCACCAACGGCGGGCCAGCAAATATTTGATCGAAATATCATAATAGCGAATTTGCTAGAATTCTGGAAACTAGTTCATGGCAAAAATTAATTTTTGAAAAGAATGAAGTATGTGAATTCAACGAACTCCAAGAAAAAAAAACACGCTAAATATATCCACTCATGAACACTTGATTATCCAGAATTCTATCATCACGCAGCAAGGCGAACAATTATTGCACTCTTGAGCACAAATTATTTAGTTAATTATTAGCAAGGACTCATTCACCCAATGCAATATATATTATGTTACGTATTACGTTTTGCAACGACGCACAATAAACTAAACACACATTACCATCACACGCAAGGTGTATAACTTGAGAAATACCAACAAATATGGTATGTTATATGTCATGTCAATTAGTAAACGACAATTTTTAAATACATGCAACAAAAAACACTATAATAACATAACACACTGGCACAGAAAGTTGGCTACTTCGAACAAAATATTTATTTGGTAAGTTAACAATAGATCTATTTATCCTTCGGTAAATGAAAATTAAAAAACTTAAATAAACACCCTATGATCTTAACACACTGAATAATTGATAGCGCTGGTATCCAGAAAAGAAAGGCTTTGCCATAGAGAGACAACAAAAGATTCACAACCAGACGGTAAGAAAATCACGCAATAATACATGAAGTGTGTCGAGAATAAAATGTGACATTGTGACCGTGGTGCAAATTGCGGGCAGGTGGTTTCAAAACGGAAAGACCCCCTCACCCTGCTCAAACCTTCAGAGCATTCACACAAGCTGTTCGCTGCAAATGTTGCCTCATTCTGTAAACCTGGCAGCGCATTTGCAGGTCGCGAACTAAAGCTCTCGACTCAACGCATTCTGTTCACAGCTCGCTGGTTCGTTCGCTCGCTCGCTTGACAAGAGACAATTAATTGGCTGGACACATTTGTCAACGACTGACTCACTGGAGGAAGGTGTCCTCCTTTATGATAACTTCGTACTTACCGGGGCGGCGGTGGCGTAGTGTCCAGGGTGATCGCCTCCCCCCACGGCGATCCGGGTTCGATCCCTGGCGGGTCCACTCCCGGATTGGGAATCGTGCTGGACGATGCCGCTTGCCGGCGGGTTTTCTCGGGGCACTCCTGTTTCCCCCGCCCTTGCATTCNAAATTTTATTAATTATTAATATTTCGTGATAATTAAAAAAACGTTCATGTGCCGTTATGGATACCCATACTAGGTAATCTTAGGAGCTCGTGGGACATGATTAAAGTTGAACATATTAAAAGAAGCATTCAGTATTTTGAAGCGCAATGCAGAATAAAAAAGGCAAAATGCACTGCTAACTTTATGAGAATAAATTTGGAAAAGGTAGTGCATTACTGTTGAGATATTTCTTAAGCTGTAAATTTGTACATACGATAGCCAAGCAAAATATTGCGCTAAACAAATGTGTAGAGCAGAAAACTTTTTCAGGCGAAACTGGGGCCTCGATGGCTAGGAGGTTAGACTGCTCGCCTCCCACCAAGGCGAACCAAGTTCAATCCCCGGCCGGTTCACTCCGGATTTTGGCAAGTGGGAATCGTGCCAGACGATGCCGCTGGTGGTCGTGTTTTCCCGGGGATTTCCTGTTTCCCCAGCCTTTCTTTTCAGCGCTGCTGCATACTGTGGCGGTGCTGGAACACCCTACATCCAGTATTGATATCAGCACAGTGTATTTGTACGTCCTAACACGGGGATAGATCGACGAGGGAGCTGAGACTTAACTTGTTGGTGACCCGTTCGAAGTAACTCGTCGTGGACGTTGGTACCAATGCGGGTGCCGTGGCTTGGCAGGCGAGCACAGACTGTCGGCGTGGAGGATTGAAGCTGCCCCCACCCCTCATCCCGCCGATGCCCGCCTCCTTCTAACATATATGGATGGCGTCTAGCGACCGTCCGACGCTACCCTCCACGTCATCAAGATTTGAATGTTACTGGACTAGAACCAACAAAATTTTCTAGGATGTTCCTCAACACCCTGGTCAATGTGTTTCCCAACTATAAAAGGGGTTGTCTTTTGTCTTGGGGAAGATAATGGATAGCGACCTCACAATAAGAACATTATAACTAGGCAGAAAGCTTATCCGGCTATGTTTGATGAGGGCATTTTATTGGGCTTGTCCAGGGAATATATTTTAGATTAGTTTTTTTTATGTTCTATAATTTTGCAATGTTACAATATTCGGGTTAAGTATGTATTGCTATGGGAACCCATTATTAAATGGATCTTCATGTAATTTTCAAAACAAACATTATAATTGTAATGTATTTTAATGCCTGTTTAGCTATTTGTATTTTTATAATGCGNATGTAATTTTCAAAACAAACATTATAATTGTAATGTATTTTAATGCCTGTTTAGCTATTTGTATTTTTATAATGCGTGTATTTTTTATATGGGCAATTTATGTGAAAAAAGAAAAAACGGAATAAGCTCGGAGATAAAAAAAAAGAAAACTAACAGGTTGTTGAATCACTTCTCACAATTTTGGGGGTTAATTATCTTGTATACCAATTCATACCAGGGGATGGTTGAATTGTTGCAATTTATTGCGACTGCGTTATTTGTTTGTTCTCTGCTATTTAAACTCTGCTGCTTGAAGGTTTTTGGTAAGACTCATTTTGTTTAAATGAGTGGAATGGAAGGAAAGGGAGTTGAAGTTCGCTGTCATGGAGTGGTGGGGTTTCCTCCGGGTGCTCCCGATCTGTGATAATACTCACCTCACTTCACATTCATCGTCTCCCAAAGAGTTGTAAAGAGCCACCCAAATATCTTCACTCACTCATTCACTGACTAAACTATATACATAGTAGCAGAATGATTCATCATTGCCTGTTGTTAACCCTTCCATACTCTGTGTACATAACTGGTTGCCTGTTGTACAGTAAGTTATATTTAACCAGTACAGTACAATGTGAGGCCCAATACCCAGTGTTATTCCTTGTGGGTGATTCGTAAACCGTCCTACTGCTCTACGTTAACAGAGGTTGATATCACTCTCCACAAAATACAAAGCCTAAAGCTTATTTGTTTTGGTAACTAAACAAGTTCTTTGTCATCTGAAGTACAGTACATATCAAAAATTTTCGTATTAGAAACACCAAAAATTGTAAAATAATGCGGAAATCAAAGGGTTAAAATACCCTTAATATTTGTTCTGTTGGCGACCGTTAACAAAGTTATGAGAGCCGCTACAAAAATGTTTGCATTCTCCCTTAAGAGTACATAGCCCCGGGATTCCCCCTTCCCCTTCTGTCATCCAATCAGAGTCACAGTGATACGGGCGACAATAACATCCGCGACCAGCGCCCCGTGGCCCCTACGTGCAAGGCGCTGAACCTGCGAGCAGTGCTTTCGCTGTTACGCTTTCCTCTGCTAGTGAAATACGTAACAGTGGGATTTTATTACACGCGATGAAAGTCCATTGATGAAACTCTGACTGTAGCGGTTTGTTTCTGTCCTACGTATTAAAGATACTACGCCGGCAAGCTCTGAAATTGCAATTTTTGACAATTTTTATTGAGGTTTTTTTTTTTTAATCTTGGAATAAACTTAATATTATAAAAACATAACTGTACTGGTATAGATAATGGTATTTTATATTCTCTGTCAAAAAGTAGTATTCCCAGTACCTTTATTTGCTGAGATACGCGTAAACACATAATTTACAGAAATTATGTCCGGACTTCTAACTCTTAAGATAGTGCCAGAGAAATTTCGCACATCTACTACCTTCCCCGTACGCGGTGACAGCTCTAAAGCCTTTCGGAACGTGCGAACGATGCGTATTAAGTGCAGTTAGAACCTCGCTCGTTCGCCCGAGAGTTTGTCACGTGATCTCTCTACAAGAGTTTCCCACCGGAAGCGGTCTGGTTAATTTTTTTTTCCAGTTCCTCGGAGGCGTTCGCTTTTTCTGTTTCACTCCCCTGGGAAGAAGACAGGTGAAGAGCTGTCGCTGATTGCCGGAGGGAGAGGGGGGGCGTTGTTTCGCCCGGAAAGTCTGACTGAAGGCAAGTGCCAGCCTCGATCCACGATTCCAAGAATTCGCGATTACGTTCCTTCCCGAACTTCAGGTTGTGTCGGCAGCTACGAAGCCGTAGAGGCGGTGTTACGGCCAAGTTTCCTGGGTCTCGGCCACTGCTGAAGTGCAAGGCGTTCCGAGTCGAGCGGAAGACCTGGCCAAACTTTAATAAAAAAGAACAGTTTCAGAACAAAAGGAAAACGATACAAGTGATGGCTGGGGCATACAACGCAATATGGAGTTGACGTTGCATGATAACTTACAGAAAGACAAAAGACGACAGACCACTGGATTATACAGAGCGAGCTCCAGCCGTTGAGAGACTCACAAGCTCGTATATCACGTCATTTTGTGGACAAGGCCCGAACCGTCTTCTCGTACACAAGCGCGAATGTTTAGCGACCTATGTCTATGTAAGTTGTACGTCAATATATAGAACAGTAGTGGTGATTCAAGGGGAAAAAGGGGTTTTAGTTTAGCTTTTGATAACTCAGGAGTTTTTAAAAATAATCATTTGATCTTTCAATACAAATATTTATTTAAAGAGTAACTAAGTAGAGAGGAGACACTCCCATTCATTGGACTGAGGCGTTATTTAAAGCCATAAAATCTATACATGTCGTAAATGCATTACCAACCTAAGAACTTAAAATTACGGTAGAAACTAAAAATTGTACATGTAACATAATCGGTTACAGTGCACAACAAAATTTCGCTCTTCAGTTTGGCAGGTAAGGTGGAGAAAAAATAATATTTGTCCTTATTAAGATATCGTCCGGCTGAACAAATCCGTTTAACTATAAAGCACTTTACAGAGCATAATGAACGGTTGCACGTGAAGAGGGCCACATTCTCCAATGGGCTCTAGAGCCCAAGAAAAATGAAGACGTGACGCAAGCAAAGTGCAACAGCTGAAATTAAAAGTTAGCCTGTTGGTAGTGATGATTCCAGAACATTATTTTGGCCAGTATCGGAAGTGTTAAGAGCACACTAGTGAAACATATTTTTTGGGGGGAGTTATAATGGCCAACAGCTAATATTCCCGTGGCCAATAGCCATGATTACAACTGNGGCGGAGGGGGGGGGAGTAATAATGGCCAACAGCTGATATGCCCGTGGCCAATCGCCACGATTACAACTAAACAACATATCAGCACTATTTACAAACGCTCGCGAACATTCTAAACTTCACATCACAAAAATCGGCGTCGCATTCACGACACCCAGCTCAAGCTACTGAAGAACGGTAGTGAAATTACCTCGTATAGGTACTGCGAACTCCAGCCCCACACACCATAAGTATGGCGTCCCTTGTCAGCAACATGCCGGAACACTGAAATTGACTAATAGCTTCCAAAGCACTGTGTAAAATGCCTGATTTGTTTTTCTTTTCTGGCAGTTACCTGTGAGTACTGACGTTACGCCATTTGACTGTGTGAGGAAAAAAACTTCTTCTTTAATACGGGATGCGTTGGCACGGCGGCTAAAGCGATCGTCTCCCACCAAGGCGAACCGGATTCGAATCCGGATTTTCCCACGTCCGGAGGTTATCTCTGGGATCTCCCGAATCCCCCTCCCTAGCACTCCGGCACTGCTCCACACTCACCTCGCTTCACCTTCACGTCTCTCGATACCTCTATGTAAAGGACCGCTCAAACGTCCCCACTCCATTCCCCTATTCTTACTCTAATGCGTAATGCTAACGATTCGTCATCAAGAAAGCTAAGCTGCGTCTAAAATACATTACCCGTGTTCGGAATTTACGGGTCATTTTTGGATGGGTGGTTCTACTGTGTGGAGAGGGGTGGATATGGCAGTGATGCGGGTGTTTTCTCGGGGCACACCCGTTTCCTCCCACGCCCGGGGCTCTAAGAGGTGGGCGACCAGTGACTAACCAACAGAGCTAACCGTGGCTCCAGTCATTATTAATATCAAGACATAATTTCTGAAAGAATATCAGCCTCGAAAAAAAAAAATGTTAGACGTTTTGACGCGGAATTGCAAATTTTATGCTAAGTAATTATATATTGTAGGTTTTATAAATAAATACTCTGGATCACTTGAATAAACTATTAATTAGTTTTAAGAAAGAACAATATAATTTCAACAAGGCACATAGCGCCATGGCACAACAACGGTAGCTTGATAGCTAATAATTTGTTTACAGTATTGCCATCTTAGGAATATAAAAACTTTCAATATTGCATTGTATATTATATTACAACATATATATTTGTAAATGTTTTCCCCGAGACTTTGCAGGTGTTCTTCTGCTGTTCTCTAAAGAACGCAATTTGTTATATTAGTACGCGTTTGTTCGAAAAATGTTATGAGTCTTACGGATAAACTTCCTGCTAACAGGTTAATTAGTTCCTTACTTATAACATGGCATACTAAACTATAGAAATTCGCCAAACGCACCTTTTTTTTTTTTCAAATACCAATTTAAAATGGCGTTCTGTTATGGTCAGAAAGAAGTAGTAAAAAAAAAACAACGCACCTTCAGTTTTGTTAATTCCGGGGAGGCTTTATGTGTTCGCACCGCGTTCCATTTCTTATCGTTTTGCGCTGACCACAAATAATATTTCACATTGCTATTGGATTATCGGATAGCAGAGATAGCTGGGGGGAGGGGAAAAAAAAACTTTTTATTATCTGCAATCAGATTTCGTGATTTGTTTTCTAGGTCGCGGGTGACGTAATGTGCTGCGGTGTACAGTACACAGAAATGATGAAGCTCCCACCCCACCGCAAATACAACAACCCCCCCTCATACCACTGCCTCGCCAACCCCCCTCCGGCGCTGCAAACTGTCGCCGGACCATGCAGGACCAACAAGCGCACATCCCTTCCCTCCGCAAAACCCATCCCATACCGGCGGTCCCTTTCGCTCGCACGTATCTATATACGCGTGTGTTTGGAAATCGTTTGGCCGCAATCGTTTTGCCCGCGGGGTTGTGGCCAATAAATAATGCGCGCGGGCGCTGGGGAAAGGGAAGGGTAGTTAGGTATAGGTCGTCCGGGGACAGCAGGGGTTGGGGTTTGTGGGTCGCTAAGAGGGGGAAGTAGGGGGAGACCGGGATGCAGCCGTATTGAGCAGTGCGGGTTTCATATCTCGCAGGGGAGCGACCGCCCGAACGCCGGAGCAAAGCCCTTCCGGCTACCTCCAGGCTCAAAGACAGCAGCGAAAAGGAAGGGGTTGAAGGCAGAAGAGAAGAGAGGGGAAATGGATAAAAAGAGCGGTGACTCGTGTTTTAATTAAAACGCCGATGTGATCCATCAGCGCGGCAGGACACGCGATAGGGGGCGGGGGGAAGAGGGGACCCACCGTGTCGAGGAGTGGAGGGGAAGTTCGCGCGGAAGCCCCTGTACTGTCGCTCCTGGAATTACCTCCGTGCCAGTCGCACTTATCGGGGCTCCAATTCGTCACCGGTGCCCGGCCAGACATATTGAAAAATGGAAACTAAAGCGTGCGATCGCCGCGGTCACGCTCCGGTGCTCTGATGAAAATTCGCAGAAAGAATTTAATTCTTCGGCTCCGTCGCACACGTGCCATGTTTTCGAGCTGGGGGACGAGGATTCCACGCGTTATTACTCTTCCGTCAGTCGCGGTGACTTGAAGATAGTGTTGTCTGCTACTCCTAGAGGCATTTTAGTTTATTTACATCCCATTTCATGTAGAGTTTTAAAGTGATGCAGTATTTGTTTTTTTGTAAAAACATTTAATTACATAAAATAATTCCCTTATAACATAATACTAGATATAAAATCATGGCTTGTTCGTTCACGAAATCATTTCATTGTTTGAATATATTATTTTATGTGTTTTATCTATGCCGAATAGTGTGGAAGAAAACACCAAAGGAGAAACCAACACACCATGTTTGTGCGCTGGATGGAAAATGAATCATAATTTTATAAATTGGCCTACATGAAAAAAAAAATCGTTTCCAAAATTTCATTCATGGCAACCTAAATATGGTAAAAAGAGAATTTTACTTTATAAATAACGTACAAAAATATATAAGTTTAATAACGTTTTACATAGGAACTGTTTATTACTAGCCATTACCAACGCACCTATTTTTTCTGTTTTTTATTCATATAGACCATGCAATTATCATTTTTTTTTGGCAAAATATAAGTGAAAGTTTAATTGAACAAATGAAAGTTACGGAAATAATACAGGAAGTAGCAAACGCGTGCGATACGTACTTTATCTAGGAAACAACCAACCATGTCGTACATTGGGTGACATTTCAAATGTTTTATTCAGAAAGAATGATTATAACTGATACGCCAGGGAAAAAAAAAAAGTTACACATGCGCTGAGGAAATGTCTTGTCTTTATTTCCTTCCATAGCATTCTTTATTTTGCAATGGTTTTGGTGCGGGTTAAGAATTGGCAGAAAGTATGGGTGATTTTGAAGTAGAACGGTAACACAGGGCCAGCATATTTACACCTTCACCAGCACTTCTCCGCACCTTCTCGAACCCACACAACTTGTCTCATAAATGCTTGTCAGAATGTATGCTGTCGAAGTCATTATTTCCCGTGTCGCAGAATCACGGAATGGGAGCAATCGTATATTTGTATCTGATGACATGTTATGGATTTTCCATGACAGTGTCGTTGTATTACGTCTCAATTAATTTTTTCCTGAGATTTATCTATTAATTTTTAATGAGATTTTCGTATTATCAAAACAATAGGGGTGGTGAGAGGTTAAACTATGTGGTCCTTAATTGTAGAATAATGATGCGTGTCATAATTGAAGCTGTTCCTTCAAATAAAGAGCGAAGAGTATTAAAATTGTGCAAATAAGTACATAGGAATAGATTGGAAAAGTTTTTTCAAGTTTCGAAGTAAAAAATAAAAAAATAAACAAAGAAATTTATTTAAGTCGGCGTAATACGTAATGAAATGCAGGACGTAATGACAGAAAACAGAAACAATAGGAAAATTCCCTCGCTACTGTAAAGTTCTTCTGAGTCTGTAAATCAAATTTACACAAATACTTTTTGAAAAACAAATGAACCGCCTACATTAACAAACTCAACTGAAGTGTCTTCAAAGTTGCGATGCTTAACACTACCAATATGCACTCCGAGGAGAGTGTACATTGGTACAGTATTCATGTTTCTGAACATAAAACATTCCCTGAATGTACGGAGTAACGGGACAGTAATGAGGCAGCCGTAAAACTCTAAAAGCATGGAACTAGAGGAGGATTTCATTACCTGTACACATATAAAATATTAGCTAGCAATACCCAACTATCAGTTATATAATATTTTATAAAACATTTCTTGAAATTAGTTTACAAATCGTAAGCTATCAACTAAAAGTGTTTTGCGCTAAATGAAACTGGGTTTCAGTTTTATTAATAAATAAAACCACTCGAGGAAAAAAAAAAAAAAAAACTTTAACAAAACAATTGTATTAGCTGTGGAGGCAGAAAACTACGTTTAGATTTGTGAGACAATCAATATCCGGACGCCGAAGCTTGACAAAATTATCTAATTAGCACTCTTAAGAAAATTATAGCAAATTTACTTAATAAGTGTATGCGCATAGTGATAAAGCAGGAATCGCAGTGTTCATTTCCATCCATTTTAGATTTTCTTTACTTGTTCAGGAGAGAATCAGGTTAGTAAAGAATTTCCTAACTTTCTGTAGTACCGACGCTCAAGATTTCTATATTTTTAGCTTAATATGTGGTTAAATTTTCATATCCTATATAGGATAGAAACCTTCATTACAGTATACGAAGATGACTAGAATATTTTACTGCGAGAAGTTGGTACGTCACATGCTGTTCAAACATTTTGTCGGGTGGCCTTTGAAGGCCGCAACAGGCGGCTTTATAAGATGTTATAGTGCTTTTCGAAGCCTCTTCACGTGGCTCAGTGAAGTCTAGATTTGAAAGTCACTTGGATGAGAAATTTATTTTCATATTGACACCTGTTTATAATTATCAACAATTACGATTCTAGCCGTGTTTCGTATGACTTCCCACGCAGTATAGAACAAAGCACAACGCAAAAAAATAAGAAAGAAAGGTGGAGTGGAGACGTTTTGGGCTGCTCTTAACGTCGGGGTCGTGAGAGCCGATGGGGGTGAAGCAAGGTGAGTGTGAAACTGCACCGGAATGCAAGGGAGGGGGAAACTGGAGATCCCCGAGGAAACCTCCGGCCAGCTGTATCGTCCGGCACGATAACAAGTGGCTGTTCCTGCTATAGGGCTGCAGGGCTGCAACTACCCCCTGGATTATTTGTGAATAACGGTAAACAATTTTTAATGTCGCAACTGCTCTCAACTTAAAAGAAACCTTATGATTGCTTGGATCTTTCTACTCTGCCAATGATCGTAGTCCGATCCCCTCGACTGAGCAATTGTTTGACTTCTTACTTAACCACTGATTTTACAGTGTTTTTATTTTTTTATTATATAAACTTAATACTATAGATTGGTACCTGAATGAATATCTTGTGAAGTAATGTTTTAATAATTGTATTATTTTTATATTTATTTACTTTATTGTATAGCGTACAGTGTAAATATGTATTGCATTATATTTAATAAATGGATTGTACATTTGACATGTTCTTTATCACCGAATAGAGATCTACAGAACATAANTAGAACATAAATAAATAAAATTAAATTAAACGCGTGTTTATGAAGCTTGTACAGCACTACGCTAGGTGGCGTGGCTGGGCTGCAGCGGTGGCAGCCCGCCCGGCCTCGCTAGCGCATG
>NQII01009039.1:9521-50911 GCA_002778355.1 Clitarchus hookeri
CTGATCTCGAAGCTCCTCCTCCCGGGTCCACTCAGCACTCTTCGTCTGACGACGGCCGGCTGCCGTTGTCGTCTTCTCCCGGATTCGCTCCGCCCTCCTAGATTCCTGTTGGCCGACTGCCTCTTCCTTCCGCTCTCTCGTGGTTTTGTAGACTCGATCGCCATATTCAACTTGCACCGTCCCTGCACGTGGCCGGGGTGCTTGCCACGTCCCCCTGAGTCGTAAAACACGTGACCACTGCTCCTGTGGTACGCAGTCGGCCTGGCGTCGCCCCTTGATTCTGGCCTGGAAGTTTATTGTTCCGTTCTGCACGTGCAGGAACTCTTGGGTGGCCTCTTGGTTCGGCGTACGTGTGGTTCTCCTGCCTCCGGATATCGTGCCGCTATTATTCCAGCACGCCCGACAGAAGCTCTCAATGTTTATGGCGGTAGCTAGCCTGGGACAGGCGCCGCCACTGGTGTGGGCTCCGCGTCCCCGGCAGCTGCGAGATGCAGCTGCATCCGCCTTCCTCCGCACGTGGTCGTTCCGCCGGGCCGTCCTGGCGCCATTCTCCCATCACGTCCGCCAAACCCTGAATCCTTATTGCGTTCGTCCGCCTGCGAGCTTCGCCAGAGCGTGTGTTCTGACGAATAAAATATAGGGACGCAGAATGCGTCAAACTTCGAACCACACACATTTATCAGCAAGTGTATAAACAGCATTATTTATTTTTTTTGTGATAATTTTTCTACTCGTATGAAAGTAAACGTGAGAAGTCAATAAAAAATTATGTGGATTCCAAAAAATGTTGCCTATTTATATAAAAAAACCTCATCAGCTTCAGCCATTCACTTGGAATAGTTTTATACACGATAAATCTACAGATCGGTTGGAATCACTGGAAAAACCGCAGAACTGGGTAACTAAAGAAACCCTTGTCAGTTCACACTGAGAATTCAGGAATATCTTCTTTAGTCCATTCATGGTTACTTATAACTTTTCTGAAGCCTTGCTAAAGTTCTACTGTGAGCCTATTTCTCTAACTTATGCCAACAAAGCTTATTTAAGCCTAGAAAATTACACCAAAGTCATAACGCACCGCATTTGTGCGCACTCATTTTAATAATATTTTGCATAAGAACTATTTATTAGTAGGCATTATCAACACACCTATTTCCTTCCTGATTTTAATCACATTAATCATTAACGAAATATTATAATTTATGTATAGTATAATAAAGATAAGTAAAAGTTAAATTTAATCAAAAATATGATATTTTTATGTTAACAGAAGTATAAAAATCTTGTGGTACGGGACATATTTAGGAAACAACCGAAGGAGTCATGCATGGGATGATTTTTCAAAGTTTTGATTAAACAAGTGCGAAGATACTGCGCATGGACTTAAACCGCGATGGTCCGACGAGGCAATTACGATGCTTACTTTTTTTGTAACCTGCATGAATATTCTGAAACAGACACGAACTTACAAGTTTATGACTCCACATTGTAAAATGTTGTCCAAGGAAAAGCTCTGAAACAGTTTATTTTTTCAAATCTGATATGTTTGTGTTTATAATTTCATTTTAAATTGTCATGACAATGCGCCATTCTTTAAACCACTTCCTAANGGACGCAGAATGCGTCAAACTTCGAACCACACACATTTATCAGCAAGTGTATAAACAGCATTATTTATTTTTTTTTGTGATAATTGTTTTACTCGTATGAAAGTAAACGTTAGAAATCAATAAAAAATTATGTGGATTCCAAAAAATGTTGCCTATTTATATAAAAAAACCTCATCAGCTTCAGCCATTCACTTGGAATAGTTTTATACACGATAAATCTACAGATCGGTTGGAATCACTGGAAAAACCGTAGAACTGGGTAACTAAAGAAACCCTTGTCAGTTCACACTGAGAATTCAGGAATATCTTCTTTAGTCCATTCATGGTTACTTATAACTTTTCTGAAGCCTTGCTAAAGTTCTACTGTGAGCGTATTTCTCTAACTTATGCCAACAAAGCTTATTTAAGCCTAGAAAATTTACACCAAAGTCATAACGCACCGCATTTGTGCGCACTCATTTTAATAATATTTTGCATAAGAACTATTTATTAGTAGGCATTATCAACACACCTATTTCCTTCCTGATTTTAATCACATTAATCATTAACGAAATATTATAATTTATGTATAGTATAATAAAGATAAGTAAAAGTTAAATTTAATCAAAAATATGATATTTTTATGTTAACAGAAGTATAAAAATCTTGTGGTACGGGACATATTTAGGAAACAACCAAAGGAGTCGTGCATGGGTTGATTTTTCAAAGTTTTGATTAAACAAGTGCGAAGATACTGCGCATGGACTTAAACCGCGATGGTCCGACGAGGCAATTACGATGCTTACTTTTTTGTAACCTGCATGAATATTCTGAAACAGACACGAACTTACAAGTTTATGACTCCACATTGTAAAATGTTGTCCAAGGAAAAGCTCTGAAACAGTTTATTATTTTAAAATCTGATATGTTTGTGTTTATAATTTCATTTTAAATTGTCATGACAATGCGCCATTCTTCAAACCACTTCCTAAAACAATTTAATATATTTCGTGTAACATGAAATTTTAATTAAGTATTCTTTAGCATCACACCCAGTAAGTCCTATTTTACCCTCAACCGAATAATTTTAAATTAAAAATACCCGTTTGGAACAATTGAAGACACGTGGAAGAAATGGAAATTTCCACATTTTAATAAGAAGGAATAATTCAGGTAAATGCTGTAGATTGCATTAGAAACAAATTCCCGAGTGATATTGGGGGTAGCAACAAGAGTACCAAAACTTGTAAAGAATAAGAATTCCAGAACTAAGTGTAACAGCACCTGAGTTGGCCATACTCCATGACAATTTATACTTACGTGATGGTGAGTGTGAGCTGACAGTTAGGGCCGGAGATCGAGGCACGCCAATGGAAACTTAGCGGGGGAACATTCTCCGACGATAAATCATTGCCTCTCCAGTAGAGAGGCGAGGCAAATTTTCCAACCTCGTTAGAAACGCTGGCTGGTACTGGGAATCGACCTCCAATCTTGCAGGTGCAAGGCAACGAGGCAATTTTATTTTAGTTATCGCGTTGTTCTTTTATTCGCATTTATTACTTATTTATGTTGCAGGAGACAATTTCTTACACACGAGACTCGATTGCGAGACTCATCAAGGCGAACGCGAATCGACACCCGTGTCTTACCCGCTACACGAAACCAGAGCCCCTCGGTCGTTAGTTCGTGTGGAGCCAACTTCATTGCGGAGATCAGCACAGCGACACTATTCATACAGTTACGTGGATAGACACTTTCCAGATCCCAATCTCCCGACTATAGGCCAAACCTACGTTTATCGCGCACGCTCTCAACGCTAAAACTCTCATTTCGCCCTCATTTCACATTCTTCCCATCATAGGGTAAAAACAACACTTGGGTTCAGCACTGAAATGCTGTGTTGTTAATGGCCGGTAAGAAATGGTTATAATGTAAAGTGTTATCAAATTGATTTTGATTTCTGGTGAGCAATTTGTAAAATAAATAACACTAAATTATTTTTAATTGCAGATAGGAAATGCAAGAAACGTTTGGTGATGCCAGCACGATCTGTCTTTGTGAACACAATAAAAAACATTTCAAGAAACTGGAAGAGTGGAAAAGAAAAGACGCTAACGACGAAAAACAGTAACTGACGAGGGAAATGCAATTAACATCTTAGCTGCGGTAGCACACAGTCCACATGTCAGCACGAGGCAGCTTGAACGTGAGAGTGGGATCAGTCAACGGAGTATTCTGCGAATATTACATAGCAACAAATTTCATCCATTCCACATGTCACTTCATCAACAGTTGCATGGAAATGACTTTAGACATCGGGTACAGTTCTCCGAATGGTGTATACGAAAACTACAAACCGATGACACGTCCCTGTCCAAGATTTTGTTTACCGATGAAGCGTCATTTACAAACCATGGGCATATTAACCTTATCAACATGCACTACTGATCAGCTGACAACCCACGCTGGCTGAGATACGTGGACAAACAGAGACCATGGTCTGTAAACGTGTGATGCGGTGTTGTACAGAATCGTCTAATTGGTCCCTATTTTATTTATGGGACACTAAATATTATCAAGTATTTACAGTTCCTGACAGAAGTGCTGCCGCAATTATTGGAAGACATCCCACTGAACATAGGGCAATCCATGTCGTACCAACACTACGGATGTCCCACTCATTCTGCACAGGGAATAGCAACGGTTCTTAACAGAACCTTTGGTGGTCGTGTGATAGGTCGGTCAGGAAACGCGGAATGGCCTGTACGTTCCCCAGACTTAACGCCTCTGGACTTTTATCTGTGGGGAACATTAAAGCAACACGTCTACAAAGACCCGCCGACGACTCCCGAAGACATGAAAGGCCGTATAACACGAGCTTGTTCTGCGATAAGTCCAGATGAAATTCGACGTGAAATATTGTCCGCTCAGAATCACTTTACAGTATGTATCATTGCTCAAGGTCACCAATTTGTACACCTGATATAATAAAATAACAAAGGAAGCGCAGTCTGAGACTGGCGTTTGTTTAAACAAACGCCAGCCACGGAACGGATACAGTCGCTACAGGAAGGCGCTAGTTGGCCCATTGTTCTGTTTGCTTCAATGACCTTCAGTGATCTTGAATGACCGGTAAATGTCATCGTATTTATTACATCTTCATACGCACTGTCGAGGGGTGTTAATAAAAATTATCACTCCATTTAAATTAACGAAGTTGACCTTTGTATATTCTTTACCCTTCCACGTACGGGAAAATTATCACTATCTGGTTATTAGCGCCTTGAACCAAAGCAACCTTTAGTCTGAAACATTTTCTTCTACCACTGAAATAGGCGGTGTTGTTCAGGTGACCGGCCTTATGTGCCTCATCCTGTATAGGCTGTCCACAATAAAGTGAGCACTTATTTAGGCCCTACTAAGTTTTTTCTTTTAGAAATATTTTATCCTTGAACAATCATTTTAAATAAATATTATCATGTAGGTAATAATCATAGTGTGTATATTCCACAGTACTCGGAGTTTAACGTCTAAGGCTACAATACATATATTTACTAACTGTTATTACAAATGAGAGGGCTTTCAAACGTGCTCACTTTATCTTGAATAGTCTATACTAAAAAATTCAAATAATTCAATTTTATAGATTTCTGTTCGGATTCTGTTAGTAGTGGTTTCTTTAGTATTTATAAAATGTACAAAATATTAATATCTAAAAAACTAAAAAATTAATATACATTTTAAAGAAATAAAATTTTTATAAATAAATTTATTTCATTCATATCATTCCTGAACTACACAGATGTTACTGCATTTCAAAATTAAATTCATAACTCTAGTATTTTACATGAAAATTATTACTAAATATGTCAGTTCTAACACCACCTTTTTATGTGCATATGATACATATGTACACACACGCACAATATGGGTATTTTCTTACATTCAGATGTTTCCTCATGTCAGGTGAAGACGACCTCGACCTAAATAAATATTTGTTAACGCAAAGTAAACATTTACTTAAACATTTGCGCTGTAGTTCTTTATATACTACCAAAGACATTAATATTTAAGTTTAGGAAATGGCAAGCAATATTAGGCCAAGTAACTTTAGGGTAAATTATTTTAGGCCAAGTAACGTGCAACCGTAATGAGCATCATCATTCTATTAACGAAATTGAATGCTAGTGTAATGAAATTTTCAAATTCATTTTTCCCACAATGCATTTTTGGACTATAGGCCCTTCTTCACGAGAACTCCTCAATTTTCATATATAAATTTGTCTCATAGTGGTTTTATGAAAGTTCATGTTTGTTTCAGAATTGTAGGCTATGAATACTATTTAGTAATAAATATTTTTGTTAATGTCCCTGATTCAATATTTACGATGCTTATAGACAAACTGCACGACTGAACTGGTCATCGACTAAAATAAAAATGTCGAAAACTAACCACAACCCACAACGTCCTTTCCAGAATGGCAGTGCGTGTCCGTCGCGAGGGCGCGACAAGTGTGCACTGTTTTTTTTCCTCTTTGTGCACTTGCGTACTTGACTTGAAATCCGGACAGCCATGATGATGTGACTTCCGGGCGGCACAGGTCCACATAAGAACGTAGGTCACGAAAATTCAGACACGTCCTATACATGCCTCCCGATGGCGTCCAGTGAACTTCGAGCTTAATGAAAGTTGCACTACTGTACTCGCGTTATCTACACGATGACCTTAAGAGCACCTGGCATTTTCCTTGGTCCCCCAACCAAACACCTTCCCCACACACACACACACACACAAAATCAAACACCCCCCCCCTTGCCATTTAATGGAATAGGTCTGTGTCAGCTCTCGTTGCTGCCCATCATAAAGATCGCTGTCCGGTGCAATTTAAAAATCGATGCTTGTTTGTTTTTATTGGGCTGCANTCGTTGCTGCCCATCATAAAGATCGCTGTCCGGTGCAATTTAAAAATCGATGCTTGTTTGTTTTTATTGGGCTGCACGTTACCCAACGCTTCGGCGGACCGCAGAAAACGAACGAAATCGTTGCTTCCTCTGGATGGGAACACGTATGACTGAAGATTCGTAATGAACTGTTGGTTCTCCCGTAAATGCGCTAGATAGAAAAAATTAAGTGCATTATATAACACTTCAGCCAAGCTTATCCAATTTATATACGTTTCATATTGTGTCGTTTTCAAGAAGTGGAGTTATTCCTCTTCATATGTTTTACACTATGAAACGATTGAAGTAATTTTTAATGTTAAAGAAAAAAAAAGAAAAAAAATTGAAAACTGATTTGAAAAAATATTTTAATACGTTATTATCAATTTTGTTTTCATAAAAATGTAAAATAAATATTTTCCTATCGTAGGTATAAATATTAAACCATTTTTAACTTTAAAAATTTTAAAGTCAATTATTTTGCGATAATTTTATGCATAACTTGCAATTTGTTAAGGGACAAAGAGGAAGCAATAAGGTTTTTATTTACTAGTGTATGAAAAGCACTCTCTTCATTATAACCCCCAATTACAATTCATATGAAGAAACTTAACAAATATGTGAAATTGAATTTCATCCGGTCTCTCCACGTTTTATAGTTAATTTTCAACGATGACGGTGTCCGCCATATGAATGCAAATATTTTTTTGAAGTTTGCATTTAACGTAATATAGTCTTTGCCATGATACTCTTTACAATTATTTTCAGCAAACAGTTACGACTTTGATAAACTTTACATCATCACTCTTCATTGAATTACCATTTTATAAAAATGCGGGTGCATAAGATAAAATTCATCAGTGTATAATATTTTGCCTGAAGCTACAACTGAACCGTGAGTGAAGATTGTGACTGTGTTTGACACACGTGTTGAGTGATGTCGTTATATATCTTTCTCAAACGCATCGCTGACAAATGTAAACGCTTGACATACATTTTTATTATATTGACCTTATTAAAGTCAATACCGTTATGCCAGAAATATTATCGGAGGAAGTGTTAGTAAATTTAATTAACCTAAACTTCCATACAGGAATGCCACACGCACGTTCACGGCTCACACAGGGTTCGAACCCGGAACCTCAAGACCTGGAGGTAACACCATAGCGAACCGAGTCTAGTGGCGGATCTAGAGGTTCGCCTCGGAGGGGGGACTCATCCACTGTAGGATTGAAGTGTGGGTAGAGGTAATATTCATTTAAGTTACTAATTTTTTATTTTATTCACGCTTAACCAGCTTTTATGATGCCGATGGAATTGCTGTATAATGAAGTGGGATTAGTTTAATTAAAAAAAGCTGTTATGTAAAAAAAAGTTTTTAATGCTACAAATTACATGCACTGTTACACAGATAATACAATCTAATATGCATAAAAAAAAAACAAAATGTTGTTATAAAAATTTGGTTTAGTGAGCATATTACTCAAAATACAATCATACCTACACAATAAACTCCAGAGCGATCCTTCGCTTACGCCCTTTACAAAACGTTCAATAACGTTTTCAACATCAACATTTATATAGCGGGGAATTGATAACCGACACACGCCATTCAACCTTACCTCTGCCATTCGTGTTTATAGCCATGATTTTACAAGTTGTAGGCTGCTGAAGGATCTTTCTGCACTTGCAACACTGACTGGCAAAGTGAGATGTATTTCCAAAAAGCACCAGATCGTTGGAAATAGATCTATCGCAAGAGTGAATCACATCAAGCACAGTTTCCGGTATTGGGAGACCTTGTTTATTCCCCTTCTTACATTTTTCTTTCCAGCGCTGCTCCATTCTAGGGNGCTCACACAGGGTTCGAACCCGGAACCTCAAGACCTGGAGGTAACACCATAGCGAACCGAGTCTAGTGGCGGATCCAGAGGTTCGCCTCGGAGGGGGCACTCATCCAATGTAGGATTGAAGTGTGGGTAGAGGTAATATTCATTTAAGTTACTAACTTTTTATTTTATTCACGCTTAACCAGCTTTTATAATGCCGATGGAATTGCTGTATAATGAAGTGGGATTAGTTTAATTAAAAAAAGCTGTTATGTAAAAAAAAAGGTTTTTAATGCTACAAATTACATGCACTGTCACATAAATACTAAATCTAATATGTATAAAAAACAAAATGTTGTGATTAAAATTCTGTTTAGTGAGCATATTACTCAAAATACAATCATACCTTATGTCCTTTAGCAAATTGTTCAATTACTTTTTCAACATCAACATTTATATCGCGGGGGACGAATAACAGACACAGGCCATTCAACCTTACCTCTGCCATTTGTGTTCATAGCAATGATTTTACATGTTGCAGGCTACTGAAGGATTTCTCTGCACTTGCAACACTGACAGGCAAAGTGAGAAGGATTTCCAAAAAGCATCAGATCGTTGGAAATAGATATATCGCAAGAGTGAATCACATCAATCACAGTTTCCGGTATTGGGAGACCTTGTTTATTCCCCTTCTTACATTTTTCTTTCCAGCGCTGCTCCATTCTAGGGNTTCCGGTATTGGGAGACCTTGTTTATTCCCCTTCTTACATTTTTCTTTCCAGCGCTGCTCCATTCTAGGGTCTCATTTCTGTCATGCTCGGGGATGACGGTCACCTAGGGGTCCCAGCTGGAAAGACCGTCACTCGGAGGGTGTTGCCTTGCCCTGGGTGCACTCCCCACACGCCATTATTATTATTATTACCATCCAGAACAGTACCAGCAGTTCCACCTCGGATACCACCTTGAATAGGACGACTGTGACATTCAACAACAGAATGACTCCTCGATTCGAAGTCACTTCCCTTCAATACGAAAAACAGGTAAAAATAGCACTGTGACGCATCCCGTGAGAAGCGTTGCTCCGGGTCAGTTATGACGTTGTGCAGCAGTGGAATGTAAACAGATTGTCTGTAGTATTACTCGGTGGTGTTAGCCACATAGTTTGCTCTACGCGTTTGCCATGCAGCATGGCGGGGTATTGCGAGATCAATTCCCAGCTTTGTAGCGGTAGAGGTGGCATCCTTATGCAGTACTGAGAGGATTTTTCACTATCTTGTCGCAATACTTGAAGTGTAGTCAGTGTCTCCTGTAATGCACCAGAGGCTCCTCTTAGATCAAGAAAAGGAGAATGCAAAGAAAAATTTAAATCTGTGAGGCAAAGAGAGTTGGTACAGATAGCAGATTTTTTCTTTTGCAGACTCAGATTCAGACCACTCACCGAATTCTGCCAAGGCTTCTGCAATTTTTTGGTAAGGCATTAAAAAAAAAAATGTAACCGTCATGCCTTTTAACCCANTTTTGGTAAGGCATTAAAAAAAAAAAAAAATTTCACCGTCATGCCTTTCAACCCAGCGAGTTTCACACAAGCGTACAAGTTGGAATCCTACATGAGCTTTCAAGACGGAATTTCTCTTAGCAGACTGACTGAAAAATGCAATAATTTAATTCATTATAGCTGCTGCATTCCTTACACTCTGAACCTTTGCAGATTTCGAAATATAAATGTTTAGTGCACGACTGTAGCACGACGCATGCTTGGAATTCGTAGCAACTTGGAGAATTTCTATCACATCACCGTATTCCTTGGAAGTCATAATAACTGCACACCCATCCGTACCAACGCCAATACAGTATTTGAGATCAATACCAAGAAGGTCCTGTGTGTAGTTAAGAACTATCTAGCCTGGAGCTTTTCCCGTCAACCTTACTTCTTTTTGAACATCCTGACTTTATAGTATTTGTATTTTCCACGTTGCCATTATTCACACTGTGCGGTGATAAAAGTACCAGCAAATTTCTGATGACCCATGACGGGTAAATTGTGGAACCCGGATTGGTGAGGAGGACAGGTTTTTAAATGAGAAAATCGGTTAATTTACCGATTACTGGTACCAAGAAAGTGAATGACCCTTATGAATGGAAAGAAAAAGTGCAGCGCACTGTTTTACTCTTCGGAGTACAGTTACAGTGCGAGAGGTTTGGAGGGTGCGCTGGCCTTCGGGCCTTAAAAACCTGTGCGGTGATAAAAATTAACCACACTTCATCATAGCATATACTTGATATAAAAGTGCGCCGTGATTATTGGCAAAATCAATGTGTGGCACTGTGGCGGTTATAAATTCAAACGACTAACATTTCTCGGGGTGGGCACTTGCCATTGGTGCCCCCCCCCCACCCTCTGGATGAGCTACTACCTCGGTCAAAGAGAGAGCCCTAAATCTTTCAACATAACCTACATTTTTTTCTCAACTGCCTTAATTTCGGCAAGTGGCTTAGTTTTTCTTATATCACCTTGACGCTCACAAGAAATTGTAAAAAAAATAAACATCAATAAATAAACCAGTGGAGTCTGAAAAAAGTCGAAATTTGAGGGAATAACATGTGTTTCGTTTTAAATACAGCAATATTTCCCCGTAATTTTAACAGCTAAATTTATTGCTAAAAAATTAATTTTATGCTAGTGGGGAATGCATATGGAAAGTTAGAACCCCCACTTACCCCTAAGGTTGTCATATGTCAGTATTACATTTTGATACAAATATAATTTCTTGACTTAAACTAGGATGCATTTCATTACACCGTGAAGTAATTTTTCTGCTTGTATTTGTCTTAACACATTCAGGCCAGCTTTAATTTACAGTTTCAGGTGTTGCAAACAAAAAATTTAGTACAATGCGTGTTGTATACTTAAGTCTACACAAAGTTTGTTTCGTCGTCACAGCCAATGAGCTGTAGGCTATATGTTCTGCTGCAGTAATATGAACCAATTATGACCTAGGCCAGTAAGTCTGTTTGTGAATCATTTACCCACAGGTAAGATCATTGGTCATTGAGCTTCGCAGTGTACAGCACAGGCCAAAAATTACCTGCTCNGAATCATTTACCCACAGGTAAGATCATTGGTCATTGAGCTTCGCAGTGTACAGCACAGGCCAAAAATTACCTGCTCGTGCATCATGTACACAAACGTGTACGCTGGGACTGAATGAGTTAATAGACACGTATTTCAGCACTGCTAACGGCTGTGTAACATCCCTTAATGCTCGACTATCACAAACAATAATAGAGACTCTTAATATGGACATTCAAACATTAATATCAAATGTGAATGTTACACGTGTAGCAAATCCCCGGCTTTTATGTTTAATAACTGGTACAAAATAAGAACAAAATTATTTATTCTAGAATTGTTGTTTCTTATATATCCGTAGAGCTGAAATTTAAATAAAGTAATTATTTTTCCTAATTATTAAAATTAATTTACACTTAAGTACACGGCAAAATATTTATTATTTTGCTCTAAATATGAATAACACTTCAACCTCAGCTTGTTTTTAAGGGGAATCAACAATACTTATCACAAGATCGTTAATTTTTAGTAGCNGAATAACACTTCAACCTCAGCTTGTTTTTAAGGGGAATCAACAATACTTATCACAAGATCGTTAATTTTTAGTAGCCATTGCAGTACCTCCATTATACTGCGCTGTAACGTAGAGCGATTGTGTACATATTTCTCCAATTAATTACGACATTATTAAATTTGAGTACTTATGATACCGAGTTCATCTACTCCGTATCCACGAGTGATTAATTTTAACCCGATGCGTCATGGTAGCATTCACGCCACCTTCCTTTATTAAAGGCCGCGTGACTTTCGGCGTCATGTTGCTTATTATTTCATCAAAAAAGTGCATTCTGCGCCATCCCCTTTTCTCCTCCGCCTTCGCGTCTCCTCGAAGGTGGCCGGGCCAGGGCTGTAAGACGGTGTCAGACACCCCCCCGGGTCTGGTTTCCTGCAGGGCCTCATTTGTTACGGGCTCGAATACGTGTTTTACGTCCAACCTCGCGCGGAGCCACCACTTTCGAGCTTCATCAGCCGGCAAGTTTCCTTCAGGATGTAAATATCGTTCCTCAACCGTTAACCGAAGTGCATACAAGTTTATTACGGATATTCTGTGATTCCAATGTAGTTTTCCATGGATTCCCAAAGTTTCAACATACGAAATTACACACCTAAATAAAAAAAATGCCCTGCACCACCTCTAATTTGGTTGCTCACGGTGGATGTCCGCTGGCACAAGTAGACGCATCACAANTCCCCACACGCCATTATTATTATTATTACCATCCAGAACAGTACCAGCAGTTCCACCTCGGATACCACCTTGAATTAGAGGACGGTAACATTCAACAACAGCATGACTCCTTAATTCGAAGTCACCTTCCTTCAATACGAAAAACAGGTAAAAATAGCACTGTGATGCATCCCGTGAGAAGCGTTGCTCCGGGTCAGTTATGACGTTGTGCAGAAGTGGAATGTAAACAGATTGTCTGTAGTATTACTCGGTTGTGTTAGCCACATAGTTTGCTCTACGCGTTTGCCATGCAGCAAGGCGTGGCATTGTGAGGTCAATTCCCAGCTTTGTAGCGGTGGAGGTGGCATCCTTATGCAGTACTGAAAGGATTTTCCACTATCTTGTCGCAATACTTGAAGTGTAGTCAGTGTCTCCTGTAATGCACCAGAGGCTCCTCTTAGATCAAGAGAAGGAGAATGCAAAGAAAAATTGAAATCTGCGAGGCAAAGAGAGTTGGTACAGATAGCAGATTTTTTTCTTTTGCAGACTCAGATTCAGACCACTCACCGAATTCTGCCAAGGCTTCTGCAATTTTTTGGTAAGGCATTAAAAAAAAAAATGTAACCGTCATGCCTTTTAACCCAGCGAGTTTCACACAAGCGTACAAATTGGGAGCCTACACGAGCTTTCAAGACGGAATTTCTATTAGCAGACTGACTGAAAAATGCAATAATTTAATTAATTATAGCTGGTGCATTCCTTACACTCTGAACCATTGCAGATTTCGAAATATAAATGTTTAGTGCACGACTGTAGCACGACGCATGCTTGGAATTCGTAGCAACTTGGAGAATTTCTATCACAGCTCCGTATTCCTCGGAAGTCATAATAACTGCACACCCATCCGTACCAACACCAACACAGTATCTGAGATCAATACCAAGAAGGTCCTGTGTGTAGTTAGGAACTATCTGGCCTAGAGCTTTTCCCGTCAACCTTACTTCTTTTCGAACATCCTGACTGTATAGTAGTAGCATTTTCTACGTTCCCATTATACACACTGTATGATAAACATAAACCCCACTTCATCATAGCATATACTTGATATAAAAGTGCGCCGTGATTATTGGCAAAATCAATGTGTGGCACTGTGGCAGTTATAAATTCAAACGACTAACGTTTCTCGGGGTGGGCACTTGCCATTGGTGCCCCTCCCCCCTACCCGCTGGATCAGCCACTGCCTCGGTCAAAGAGAGAGCCCTAAATCTTTCAACATAACCTAATTTTTTTCTCAACTACCTTAATTTCGGCAAGTGGCTTAGTTTTTCTTATATCACCTTCACGCTCACAATAAATTGTAAAAAAATAAACATCGATAAATAAACCAGTGGAGTCTGAAAAAAGTCGAAATTTGAGGGAATAACATGTGTTTAGTTTTAAATACAGAAATATTTCCCCGTAATTTTAACAGCTAGTGGGGAATGTATATGGAAAGTTAGAAACCCCACTTACCCCTAAGGTTGTCATATATTAGTATTAAATTTTGATACAAATATAATTTCTTGACTTAAACTAGGATGCATTTCATTACACTGTGAAGTAATTTTTCTGCTTGTATTTGTCTTAACACATTCAGGCCAGCTTTAATTTACAGTTTCAGGTGTTGCAAACAAAAAATTTAGTACAATGCGTGTTGTATACTTAAGTCTACACAAAGTTTGTTTCGTCGTCACAGCCAATGAGCTGTAGGCTATATGTTNGACACAACTTTTGTTTCGTCGTCACAGCCAATGAGCTTTAGGCTATATTTTCGGCTACAGTAATATGAACCAATTATGACCTAGAACAGAAAGTTTGTTTGCGAATCATTTACCCACAGGTAAGATCATTGGTCATTGAGCTTCGCAGTGTACAGCACAGGCCAAAAATTACCTGCTCGTGCATCATGTACACAAACGTGTACGCTGGGACTGAATGAGTTAATAGACACGTATTTCAGCACTGCTAACGGCTGTGTAACATCCCTTAATGCTCGACTATCACAAACAATAATAGAGACTCTTAATATGGACATTCAAACATTAATATCAAATGTGAATGTTACACGTGTAGCAAATCCCCGGCTTTTATGTTTAATAACTGGTACAAAATAAGAACAAAATTATTTATTCTAGAATTGTTGTTTCTTATATATCCGTAGAGCTGAAATTTAAATAAAGTAATTATTTTTCCTAATTATTAAAATTAATTTACACTTAAGTACACGGCAAAATATTTATTATTTTGCTCTAAATATGAATAACACTTCAACCTCAGCTTGTTTTTAAGGGGAATCAACAATACTTATCACAAGATCGTTAATTTTTAGTAGTCATTGCAGTACCTCCATTATACTGCGCTGTAACGTAGAGCGATTGTGTACATATTTCTCCAATTAATTACGACATTATTAAATTTGAGTACTTATGATACCGAGTTCATCTACTCCGTATCCACGAGTGATTAATTTAAACCCGATGCGTCATGGTAGCATTCACGCCACCTTCCTTTATTAAAGGCCGCGTGACTTTCGGCGTCATGTTGCTTATTATTTCATCAAAAAAGTGCATTCTGCGCCATCCCCTTTTCTCCTCCGCCTTCGCGTCTCCTCGAAGGTGGCCGGGCCAGGGCTGTAAGACGGTGTCAGACACCCGCCCGGGTCTGGTTTCCTGCAGGGCCTCATTTGTTACGGGCTCGAATACGTGTTTTACGTCCAACCTCGCGCGGAGCCACCACTTTCGAGCTTCATCAGCCGGCAAGTTTCCTTCAGGATGTAAATATCGTTCCTCAACCGTTAACCGAAGTGCATGCAAGTTTATTACAGATATTCTGTGATTCCAATGTAGTTTTCCATGGATTCCCAAAGTTTCAACATACGAAATTACACACCTAAATAAAAAAAAATGCCCTGCACCACCTCTAATTTGGTTGCTCACGGTGGATGTCCGCTGGCACAAGTAGACGCATCACAAAGATGCATTGAAATGACAGGCGCAGTATTTTGTGCAGACAGTGTGTATTTTCATCCCGTATTTTCACTTGAGCAGTGAGAAACCGAGAAATGCAATAATCCCGGTGGTGCAAAACCTTTTTTGAAATGTAGGCTATGTGCAGCTGTCATAGATTGGGCGTATTTATCTAGAAATTAGAGCACAGCTTGAGATAACGTATATATATAATTTCTGGTAATATTTTTCTGTTTCTGAAATCCATGTATTCTTTGGTGAGTTACAATTCAGTTTTAAATACCCATAGTTACCAAGTGGGCCTAACTGACCTATTTGCGTTTTTTTTTGCGTACGGGTGCAGAATGGTGCGTGGTCTTGAATGATGGCGACTCTGTTTTTCTTCATGTTGTTGTTATTCCCCCTACCTATATTTTTTTTTACATTTTGGTCAAGCCTCGGTCAGCACCGTGAAATCTGGCCTGAAGTCGTTTTGTATTTTTGTACCGCTGCACCGCTACAACTGGTAATGCGAACGGTAGTTGAACAATGTGGAGTGCGGTACACTCACTATGCGTGCGGAGTGAACGTCAGTGAGTCGCTAGCACACATCAGAAATACACTGCACACAGGTATGAACCAACTTAGAGATTGGGAAATTACACGTAATTGGACTACGGAAGGCCGAGTGGTCGTTTCGTTGCTTTGCCCGTCACCTGGGACGTTGAGGCCAAACTGAACGACAGTGATGGGGTATTGGGGACATTGGAAAACCTCTGGGCGGCGCAGAATGACCACCGTGAGAGAGGAACATTTTACCGCCTGACAGGCGAGAACATTGGCCAACAGTGTCTGTTTACACCATTCAGAGACATGCATCGGCATCATGAGTGGTCAGTGTACTCACCCACCTAATTGAAAAGCTATTTGCAGAATCATATTTCCCCTTAATTGCCAATCACCACACCTCCAGAACGATTGGCGTCATGATATGGAGAGTGTCTGGTGAGGATCAGGGAACACTAAAATACATAGGTCCGTTCAGGAGATTATGCGGCCTCATGTGCTTCCCTAATTAGCGCTGCTGTATCTGAAGAATTCGAACAGGATAATATCTACTCACACACAGCACGCGTCGTCCAGAAATACCTCCCTACAGCGACGCCATTCCTTGGCCAACCTGGTCTCCAGACTCGTTGAACGAAGAAAGCTGGGATGGCAGTGTCAGCCTTAAACGGATCTGCAGAATCTGTAGCCGTATTTGCAATAAATATGGACGGTGTAACAGCGAACGAGAAGTTATTTTAAAATTAAATTTTTTTCCCGTATAAATGTCGCGTTTGTTTTCATATTGTAATTGGTCAATTGTGTTATCTCTCCCATTGCATTTTCCGAGTTGCAATCCATTTCGACCTCTCCTACTTGGTGCGGATATTTTTTATGGCAATGAGTGTATTCATGACACTACCCACAGCATTTTCTGCAGTCACTCACGGGTTACCACGTTCGTATATTGGGGTTTGGCACTGCCCCGACATCTCAAGCACGCGAATGCCTTCTTCTCAACTGTAAGACGTCTGTGACTCATCTCTCCCTGCGTAATTAAATTAATGGCGAATTAATTATATTATACAGTTAAAGGTCTGAAGGAGATTTCTTAATATTAAAAATTGCACACAAATTAAATGCGATGCGTGTTACATTAATTGCTGCAGAATGCCTAACCGTAAGTTTTAATTTATGATAATAACCACATGCATGGTAATCAGTGTTCATCTCTAAGTGTAGTTTGCCCCGTGACTTCCGATCATCGCAGGTGTACTGTGTGTTGCCTAAGTACGGGCTTTCATATTTCCGCAGACTTCGTATAACGAGAGTTTTAATGTAACCAGGTTATGTTCTAGGTATACTTAATATATTTTTCCTTTACAAACGCACTGGCTTGTTGAAAATTCATGGTTTGGACACGACGCTAGATAGAGCGGAGATCAATAAAGAACATAATTCCTACATCAAGGAGAGAAATATAGCTTCACTAGACGTGATAACATCCAAAAAGTGCGGAACGAGTGTAGTTTCATTATTTTGCACCAAATAGTCACAACTGATAGGAAACCATGGATGTGTGTTCTGTTTGTGGAAGTATTTGTTAGGTTTTATAGTTGGGCTACCTACCTGGGGCATAAAGTAGGGGATTTAAGACACATCGGGTGAATTAAATTACATCGTCTACAAAGGAACCTCTTGCTAAGCCTCTGAAGTAAAGCCCCTGGAACCGAACACACAGAAAAAAATATTTTGTGGCGGCAACAAATTGCTTTGTTGTTATTCACCCTGCCAAATTTTTTTGTGGTGAAAAAAACATTTTTTAGTGGTCACCACTAAACGTTTGTGGCCACTAAAGCTATATTTTGTAATGGCCAAAAAATTTTTTGTTCGTTACAAAAAAAAATAGCAGGGTGAATGCCAACAAAGCAGTTTGTGGCCACCACAAATATTTTTCATGCAATAAGTAGGACACATATTAGACCAGAAAAGATTGTAATATCACTGTTTGACGAATGATAACGTAAGCATACACTCATGAACAGTTGAATTAGAGGCACTTGCCTAGTAGTGTGTAGCAACCCTCTCACCCTGGTGACGGGTGCGGTGCGGCGTAGTATGGACTCGACAAGGCACCGGAAGTGGTCAGGAGCCATGCTGATCCATGACCGCTGCACAGCCTCCGACAATGCACTGAGATCGGTCGGAGCAGGATCCACGGCACGTGCATTCCTCTAGACGGCATTCCAGATGTATTCCATAGGATAGAGGTCGACTGACATCGGGGGCTGGATAAGCAGCCGCAAGTCCGTGGGGTGTTCATCCAACCACTCGATCACGTTCGGGAGCGGTTGCATTGCCTGGTTGTAGGTACAGATCTCCCCTGCAGGCTGCTACAGGGGCAGAAATGGGTGCACGTAATCTGCCAGCAGGTCCCTGCATCGTCTGCTGGTAAAGGACGATGACACGTCCACCAGGGGATCCATTTAATCTCACATAAGCAATCCTTACACGACGATGCTACCACCACCGACTTGAACTGCACCTGCTGAAACGAGAGATCCAACGCTTCGTGTTCTGGGTGACGCAATGGTACATTGTCATCGACATGTACCAACGTGTACCTCGACCCATCGGGTCAGGCGACCTTTTCCCATGCGTCGAGGGGTCCAATGACGGTGCTCGTGTTCCCACCTTAATTGTTGAAACTTGAGACGTGCGATGAGCAGAAGTACTGTAGAGGGCCTGCGGCTTTTGTACCCTGTAGCGAGGAGATGGTTCTGAATGTTATGGTTGCTCACAGATCATTGTGGTTCAACAGTTCATTGGCGAGCGATCTGTTGCACAGTGGCCTATCTGTTGTTACCAACCAAGCAAGCCGACGACGACATCTGACATCTACACGCTGTCCTCAGCGGCAGTTGCCCCTGGCGGCGGTGGTCTTACCAGAACCCATGAACTCACGATACGTTCTCGGCACGGTACTCCACGGATCTCCCAGTGCCTGCACGACTTCGGAGATGGGCTGCCCCATACGTCTGGAACCAACGATCTCGCCACAATAAAATGCGCTGTGATTATTTTTCTTCCCCATTCTCTGTTCGACTGTTACTCAGACGGCAGTTCAAGGTCTTACGGCATCCAAGTAATGCGTGGCTGGGCACTATTCCATTCGATGGGGAGACCACAACGCCATTTTGTCAACATGGCAATGGTCTCTAATTTAAAGGCTTTTCAGTGTACACCATATCTTAAATAAACCTCTTAAAGTAAATGCAGGTAACCAGATCCATTCAAAATCTATTTTTTGTTAAAAAAAAAAAAATGTAAAACTCACGAAAAGCAAAATTTTGTATACATAAAAAAGAAGGTAATTGAGTCAATATCAGGTGAAATGTTAAAATATCAGTAAATTATTATTTTTATATATATGAATTGAATAAAAATAATAAATTGCTCTGTAGTACAGGTAGGAGTATATTATTTTACGTCATGAATATTGTAGTTGGTGCTGAGAGCTTTATTTAAGGCTTAAGTAAAATCCTAGAGTTTGACAGTAAATGTTTAAAATAAAATTGTATAATTCATGGCAAATAATGTGTTGGAGAGCTCTCAAATACAGATTTCGAACTGTTATATCAAAGTGGACAATTACAGAAGGTAAACTCACGAGTCATCCCTTCTGACATGTACTAGGTTAAAAATTACAAAAAAAAAAAAAAATTTGTTGTGGGAAAAACTTACGGAAATAGTGAAGAATCACCAAAATATAAGCATTTTGAATCCCTCCTATTCAGCAATGTTCAACTTTTATTCGCACTGCCGAGCGAGGTGTCGTAGTGGCAAACCTCTGGAATCGCATTCGGGAGGATCTATGTTTGAATCCCGATCTGGCCATCCTGATTTAGGTTTTTCATGGCTTACCGAAATCACTCAAGGCGAATGATAGGATTGGTTCTTTACCATGTACTTGGCCAGTTCCTTTCGCGTTACTTCTTCTCCGAGCGACTTTCTCCTTCTCTAGTGACTTCGCCGTCGACGAGACGTTATGCCCTGCTCCCCCACCTTTGTTCGCACTGCAAACGATTCGCGCACTGACGTCTGAGAACAGTTTAAGCAGGAATTTTTATTGCTGGGCAACAAAGTATCAATCCTCTCAAACACAACTCACAACTGCGCTGTTTAATCATCACAAGTCCTTTCGTAGACTCCGAGCAGCTGCGAACAGGATTATCTCACGTACTCGTGCCATGACCACGAACTTACTTTTGCACATGCATCCATTTAAGAGAAAATCTTGCACGACATGCACAATCCTTATTTAGTTCTGGTGGATCTCGGCGAAACGTGTTCTTGTACAAACGCTGCACTGGGGTCGCTGACTTGGCCCTTGCGAACCACAAGACATCACGCCTTTGCCGAAAGACGGTCCAGCCGATGGGCAACACTTCGCGACGTATGCAGTAGCCAGTCGAATGCAAGGCCCGTTTCCAAAGCGTCGTGCAGCCCCAAAAGCGAACGAACGCGCGCACGGGAAAGAGACCACTGTGATATTTCGCTCGTGTACTTAGCCTACTTCTTCTGTGACCTCGATTTTGACTTTTGCTGTCCGAACGCTCCCTCGTGACGGTTTCCAGAAGCTCGTTCATGTGCTTGTCTAGGGTTCTCCCTAGAAAAAAAAATTCTTAACGCCTGAATGACACGTCCGGCCGTAAGAAACGGTGATGGGAAATAGCGCAAACAAGCTCGGCGAGTGTTATTTTTTCCTCTGAAATTTGTGAGGTTGCTACAGGGTGTTAATACAGCAGTCTGTTCAGAAAAGATGCAGCGTTTTCTCTGTAGTTTAAAAAGAAAATGTTTTTCAAAAGAAGAAATATCGTAAACAGAGGACTACGTTGGCACTTTTTGAAGACGATACTTATGTTTAAATAAACAAATACATGAATTGGCAACAAAATATTACTTTCATTTCTATACTGATAAAAATATTTACATTGAAATTCCCTATAGGTTTTAAAAAATTTCAATAGAACAGAACTTCTTACAATGAGACCCCTTTAATAACTAAGGGGCCGCGGTGGTGTAGTGGTCAGACTACTTGCCACACACTTAGGCGAACCGGGTTCTATTCCCGGCGGGGTCACTTCCGAATTTTCGCATGTGGGAATCATCCTGGGTGATTTCGCTGGTTGGTGGGTTTTCTCGGGGAGCTCCCGTTTTCCCCACCCTTCCATCCCGGCGCTGCTCCATACTCACCTCGCTTCACCCTCATAGGTTCTCAAGACCCCGATGTTATGAGCCGCCCAAATCTCCCCCACTCCGCTCTTACCACTAGAAAGGTCCCTTAAGAAACGAAGCTTTATTTTTTTTTTACCGGGTTCGCAAACAGTGTGGGTGCAATGAATGTAACTTAATTATGAAGAATAAGAAATATTCCTGATTTTGGTAACTAACATACTGATTTTTACCAGTAAATAAACTCTAATCGTTGATTGCTGTAATAATATAAGAATGTCAAAAATGTATTTACAAAAACCTAAAATTGTCGAACAGAAATTAGTTAAAAACTTTTGAAGCAAAAAAAAAAAAAATACAAGCAATTATGGAACAGAACAGTAATGAAGTTGTTAAAAGACTTGTAAAAAATAGTTGTAGTTTCTTAATGAACGACGCTGAAACGTTATTTCGCGAGCTAATCAACAGGAACATTTTTCACGGTGTTCGAGCCGGTCTTTATCTGGTGTCTTGGCGATGTGCTAGGGGTGGGGTCTGTTCGTCAACAGACGTGCGTTACGCCCAACTGTCACGTGCTAGTTCTGACGGACCGACAGAGCTTGCTATTTGTGTCTTACCTCACCTGCTGGTTGGAAGATAGATGGACCTTCTTAATTGCTTTACAAATCGGGTCGACGGAATCCGTTGCGTGTTAACGTAACAGCGAACTTCCAGCCGAACAAAGTGCCTCGAGGTTTTCCATGACGTGCGACAAGGGCAAAAAAAAAAAAATTAATGATTTTTTTTCTGTAGAAAATTAATAAATTGCTTAATTTAAGAAAATTAAAAATGTCTCAACATTATTTACGGGCTTGCGTTTGTGTGGTCCACAAAGGACTGTGAAATAGGCCTTTGTCCTGTAGGCAATAGAAATCGCGATTTTTCAAGTAATTTTCCACGAAGAATTTAACAAAGGCCTAAAATAGTCTAAAATGGGAAAATAAAGAGGTTTAAAAGGAGAAACGAGCCTCATCTTCGATCTAGAGAGGGCATTGAAATATAGGCGGGAAGAAAACCACCCTTTTTCCTTTCTCCGTGTAGCTACTGGGTGATGTCGGACACGCAATCTCCCATAAATGAAGTTCGAACGACTCATGACGATGCCCATCTCGGGGCATTCCCTCCTCGACTAGAGAATCTAAACTAGACTCAGGGCCACTCGAATTGGACTCCCAGTCGGCATGACAAGCGGGACTAAAAATAACAAAACATTGCAGATTTTAGAGACCTAACAAATCATGTGGTAAATATTAAACAAATCTGTTGAACGTAATTTTTTTAACTCAAGTGCAACAATCACGTAATTTTTTAGCGTGCGCCGTACTTGTGTTCAGAACTTGTCCTGCAACCAATCAACAACGTGCTGCGTGCTCAAATATATTGGCATTGACCATTCATGTCAAAGATGTGTAGAAAATTCCACAAATCAGATTAACCACACGAATGACAGGGCACTAATTCCTTGCTGTTTACACGTTAAAAAAAAAATCAAGCGTTAAATATTAAAACATTGAAAATTTCAGATAGCCCTAAAAAGAGTTACGCGTAAAATATTAAAGTATTAAAGGTTTTAAAAACACACAAAAAAAAAATCACGCAATGATTATTAAAATATTTCAAATTTCAGAGAAACTTAAAAAAAAAAATGTACGTTATTTCCACTTGCGTGGATTGCGGCTGGCGCTAATCACCTCTACGGAAACATCTATCATTCCCGGCCAGAGTGAAAATGTGAGACGTATGAGGCGTGGAAGAAGCTCTTGTGGAATTAATGCAAGGGAGAAAAATGCGTGCAGGTGTTTCGCGTTAAAATGGGCGCTTTTGAAAGCCCATTGTGAAATACCCCACGAATATTGAAAAATTAACATTACCGGTGAACTAATAATACTCCACGTATCGATCGTACTGTTAGAAACATGAATATTTTACTGTTACGCCATTTCATGTACTAATAACTATAACACAAAAACCAATCATTTAAATCTGACTGCGGTTTTAAGGTAACTTAGTAATAAAATTTTTCCAAAAATTTGTGTTGATGGATACGCTCTTCCCAGTGAATTAATGGCGAAGAACAGGAATGTTGTTGCAATATAAGACGTGTTTTTCATTATTGCATCTCACTTCAGACACTTCAATCCTAATTTCGCAACAGCATTCACACGTTATTATATATATATAACCAACTTACTACCTAAACAGAAAGTGCACTGGTGACGCCTATGTATTTTTTAGGAGGTTCAATGTTTTACTTATCGCCGTCTTCTAAGTCACTTGTATCTACAGTACGATACAATGGCATATAACTTTATAATTAATTAGTATCGACATGCTACAGATAAGGGGAATCTTGCATATTACTTTGGGTTGTCTGCTTCCTTACGCTATACTCTGGAACCGATTAAAAGAGGACATTTAAAGTAAGCACATACCATTGTAAAACGTCGAAATAGTTTCGCATTTACCTTATAATGTGACCTTTATCGCAATCAGTACTCGAGTAAAGATAAAATTATTTTTTTAAATTTGTAACCAACCAGTTTAATTGGAGAATCAATGTTAAAGAAATTCCTTCCCAATGCAAACATTTGAAAGATAACTATTTCAAACGAAAAGTATTCTTTCCAACTTTCTCAGAGAATACTGCTACGCTAATAAATTTCCAAAAAATTGTATTCATACTTAATTGTTTTAGTAAAATGTAAATTTTAAGGTTACATTTAAGAAAAAATAATTTTTAACTTAAAAACTGTAGAAAAAAAATTAACTTTCCAGTGTTCCTTCAGAAATATCACGTTGAGTACGTTTTGTTTTAAATGGTTATCATAAAAATTGATGTTATCAGAAGGAATTTCTTTAACTTTAATTCTCGATTTAAACTCCGTGGCCGCAGGTTTTGTAGACTGCGCCCTTAAAGGGGCCAATAAAAGTCGTATCCTTTGCCCAAAATTGAACGCTACAAGAATTCGTATTTCTTTGTAATGAATATGAAAGATAAATCATTTATTCACTGCTGGCACTTTTTACTTTTATACTATCATAAATATTTAATAACATAGTAATTAGTACATATTAATGAAAACTCGTGTTCACGTATACAGCTTCCCTTAAGTGAAAATGAAAAAAAAAAAAAATAAACACAATGTGACTTCTGTCCTTCAGTTCATTTGTTTCCAATGCGTGTAATAACACCCTCTGTTGTTTATCTCATTTGCCAGGAAACCAGCTTCAGCAAGTGTTGAGTTGGGTTGAGACATTTGAGCGGCTCTTAACAACGAGGTCTTGAGAGTTTACGAGAATGAAATGAGGTGAGAATGTATCAGCACCAGAATGCAAGAGCGGGAGGAAACGGGAGTTCCCGAGGGAAACCCCTCCCCCCACCCCGACCAGTGGCATCGTCCGGCACGATTCCCACTTGCGAAAATCCGGGAGTGACCCGGCCGGGGATTGAATCCAATTCGCCTTGGTGGGAGGCGAGCAGGCTAACCGCTCAGTCGCCACGGCCCCTTCAGCAAGTTTACGTCAAAGTCTTTTAAAAGTCGTCTAACATTACTTGCGTGACATTGTGAGGTTCATCAAGACATATGACCTTTTTTTTAAATTATTTGCTTCCGACATTGCTGCAAGTAATCCAGTCAAGATTAATTTTAATATGTGCAGAGGAGACATTACTTTTTTTTCTTAGGTACATTTGCAAAGTGTCTGACGAATAATCAGCTATACTCGGAAAAACCCTCTCCATATTTTCCGAAAGCGTCCATAAAATCAACCGCCTGACATTTCTGTTCAGAATTCGCGTATGGTGGTCGAACTGGGGCCTCTGGAAGTTAAGGGACTAGTGACTTAAGTACAAACAACCCGCGTTTCCTAAGGAGCTAAACGTGTACTCTAGTTTCCTTATTCAGATCTCTGCTAAATTTATGTCAAACATTCGTGCGTAGTATACCTGCACGATTATGTATGGGGAAACACTCTACCCTCTAGAGAGCCAGCGCTGTTTGCTTACAATCATGAATTAATTTTATATGCAAAGTGGGATACATATTTTTTCCCTTGAATTGGTTTCCAGAAAATAACCTCGTGTTCTTTCTCCTATTGTTCAGCTGTCGTCGTGTTTGTTCGGAAGCTTAGCACGCGACTGGGAGGTATAAATGCATGACAATTGGACGCGGCTTTACAAATTACTTATGCGCTACATTTGGTAATGTGTTCATCAAGCGGACCTTCAAGTCCTTTTGTTCCTTTGGGATTAGAGACAGTCATGTGACCTTGATTCAGGTTCAGATAGACGTCAAAGATCACAGACAAGAATTTTTTCTCTCGCATGCATAAGAGCGTTTACCAATCTCTCCCTTTTCAATAAACTCTAAGAAATCATTCGCAAATTCACCACATCAGTTAATATGCACAATGAAGTAAGAAAGCACGAATAGCACAATTCCATGGTAGTGTTCATACGTTTGTTCAGGAACGAGTCGAACGTGTACGGAAGTCCTAAACTTTGTATATAGTACATTCACGGCTACTTTCAAATTTTCTGAAAGCCCTGCTTAAGTTCGACTTCCAGAATATTCCTCCGCCTCATGCAAACAAAGCTTAGCCGAGTCTAGAAAATTACACCAAAGGAACAGCGCACCGCATTCTTGCGCGTTCAGCGCGACAGTATTTTTGCATAAGAACTATTTCTTACTGGGCGTTACCAACACACCTATTTTCTCCCTGTCATACATAAAGTAATTTTTCAAAGGTTTGATTCAAAAAATGTGAAGAAACCGTGAGTATACTATAGTAACGACGCTCAATATTCTTTTTCTGCAGCCTGATATATGGTACTAATTACGTACTACATACGTAGAGCCTAAAATATTCTATTTCAGTTCAAGAAGTTTTCTCGAAATTTTTTACAGTACATTTTTCTGGTATAATTTTTGTGTTAATTTTTTTTGTATACTTACTAGAAACTTTAACTGTTATGACCATATTTAAAAAAAGGCCTAAATAGGGTTTTACACGAATGATAACCTTGATAATATTGAACAATAGATTGTTTGCCGAATATAAAATAATTCGTTGTAACACATATGTTTACATACAATAGTTTAAAATATGTCAGCACCCCCTGTGCACTTATTAAGATGACACTGTAAAGAACAGGAAGTTAATTTCTATCACGGAAATTTCAAATTGGACGAAATATAATTAACAATACTTTGGCGTGAAAATTTTAGTTGAGTGTTTACTCTTTCTTCATAATTTATACCCGACGTGTCTGAAATAAATATGCTCTCTTCTCTTTGGTCCACATATGCACCTGATGATAAAAATAAATTCAATTTTTGGTTTTACTGATTGCCGTACGAAATAAATTTTTTTTTTTATAATCTATGAATTTTCTTTGCAGGACAGGAACTGCGAATTTATATATTCGGAAATTATTTATCGATAAACAAGTGGTTCTCAGCAAAACTTTCCTAAGTTATGTTTACGGTAATCTAAAATCATATTTCCCCAATAATGATGCACGATTTCGCAAACATTTTCCAGTTCCTCGTCGTGGTTGAGAAACAACGGTTGTGAATTTCATTGATAAGGATTTGTTCATTTGTTTAGAGTCTAAAGGTACTCTGCTAATCTCGTACGCAGGCAACACCTAACAATTGTAAAACTTTTTACGACTACACCGAATGTACATTTATTTATATGTTATTTTATATGTTATACGTTTTATTCATTTATCTGTATTTCTGCGGTTACGATTGCTGAACTCTGATAAATTATCTTGAAAGTACGAAATAGATTAAGAAAGTTCCTCCCTAACATTTTGTAATCACCTTCCGTCCCAGCAATATAATGCCGTCTAACTTAAAAAAAAAAACAAACAATTTCCGTACCATGTAAATTTTTGATGTGCTAGCTCACAAATACAGACAGCTCAGGCGCAAAAAACAATTTTTATTTATTAAACCTCGGGTAGTTGTACTGCACACGTTTATATCGACATCCAGATTTATTAATTTATTTCTCCTTAGAAATCCATATATATATATATATATAACACATATATTGAACATTCGTGACGTGATATACCTAAGATTATGTAAAAAATAAACGAAATGCAAACTTTTATGTTTTTAATTTTCTTTTTGAACTTGTAAACCGTTTTCGGGGTTCTAAATTAATCTCACCTGGCGCGTCTTTCAATATCCTACAGCAAATATCACATAAATTACCAACATTTTCATTTCTAAATTTTACGATGTTTGGCAACAGCGCACGCAGAGGCAAGGACAGGACGAAGTGTAGAACTTGTATACTGGTGAGGTGAAGTGAAAGTCCGTTACACTATAAACTGCAGTTTGACAGCGGAACAGTTTCTATAGATACCTTAACGATGTTGGTATTTCCGAATACATTATGTGGTAAATTTTCCTTGTATAAACTAGTTAAAATAATTAAAAATTACAGTTCTTTGCAACGTTCAGGTTTTAATTTATTTATTATTAAAACGAGCAATCACTCTATGAATGTTAAAGGTTTTGGAACCTAGATAACTGTTTGAAATTCGTGTCTAGAGAAGTACTACGTTTGATAAAGGCTCGAAGAAAATAATTGCAAAGAGGTTAGAACTGGTTTTAGGAAACACTACTGAAATAAAAATATAATATTTTCCTGCAAGTAACTTCATATAATTTAACATAAAAATTATTTAGCATAGTGAACTAAAAAAAAAATTAGATTTAGTTTTTAAGTATTTTTTAAGGTGCAATATCATGGAAATTGGTTCTTAGTGTTTCGACTTTTTAACAGCAAGGTACTATTAAAGCGCGTGGTAATACGAGAACTTCGCGGCAAATAGTTATTTTTGCGTTGTTTGAATGATTCATGCAATGGGGGTAATTGATTATTAAAACAATTATTGACGTACACCATAGCAAATACTTCGTTGTAGTCTCAGAAAACCTACTAAGTAAGAAAAGGTAGCTTAGATAAAAAAATAACTTAGACTAAAAAAACGAAAATAAATTAAATAGGAATGAACGTGCCTGAGTTAGCCGTTGTCGATAAATATGTACTATAAAAATGATTCCATGAAGGAATCAAGTCAGAGAACAAAGAATAGAACGACAAGAAACAACGAAAATTCAACATACGTATAAATCTTAGAAGTAATGTAGTCTGATGACAACAGAAAAGCGGCACAACACGACCAGAATTGGTGGCCAAACAAACAAACAAACAAGTGCGGAATATGGAGAATATTACCAAAAACTGGACGAACAAAGAACACAGCACAAACGAATGGAGTAGGTGGAGCATTGGTTCGTGTCCGCTATTTTCAGTTTTGTATTACGTTATGTCCGCAAAGCTTAACGATCGTTATTGCAGTTCGTGACTATCTCACAGAAATCCGTGCATTGTAAAGTGTCGTTCAACTATTTACGCAAAGAAAGATGGTTTCATTTTTCTGTAAATTGTCGCGCACAAGTTTAGAAGATGGGATTTATCATGCTGAAAATACAAAATGATTTAAGAAAGAATATTTGTTTTCGAACAGATGTTATATACAAAACAAGCATTATTATTGATTTCCTAACATTTTATTCTAAATATTTTCGATCTCTTTCCGCTCCTGTCGGAGATAATAGAAAAGTTTATTCATGATCCTACATCCTACTTATGTTGGGCGCATCTCGACAGCTCAAAATCAATTATTACAGACGAGAAAATTTTAGCAGTTCGTTTGGTGAGAGCCCAGGCTTTATATATACGTTAAATAATTTTACAAACCTTGGAAGACTCAAATTTTCTCCAAAAGTACGACGAAATCACGTGAAACCCAGTTAAGAGTTAAACTGGTTTTCCACAAAACAGCAGCAAGCGAACAACTAACAGCGGATCGTGTATACAAAGTGCTGTAAAATATTAGACTACAGGTAATTGAATTTACTATCCCTGACAGGTGCTGGTATAAGACTGTCATCTACTGGATCCGTACTGTATAACAGAATGGCTGGTATTTACTAGTAGGGAACCAGTGGAATCGACTAGCAATCGCAGTGGCTGGTTTATCTGCACAATCAACGTACTCCGTTCTGAGTCCCTGGTTCATTAAATGCAACATTTAATTTAGGATTGCGGATGACTTTTTCACTCCATTATAACATAATTGTTGTCTTCGAGTACTTTCCAAATAATCAGAGCCAGAATAAGAAAATAATTACAAACTTATAGCTATATGGTTTTTATTATGTCCCTGAAAAAAAAAAGCTAGTTTTTCCTGTTCTTAGGATTTAGTTTAGAGGACGATTGAAATCAGTGCTATGAATTCCATATCGTTGAGTCGCCTATTGCAAAGTTTAACTGATTTGAATTTAAAAATTTTCACTGTTGTGCAGTTAAATATTTTTTGAAGATGAAAATGTTTTCAATGTTTAGTGGCCTGGAATCTTTGCGAATTATTTCAGTCTCTAACTACATTTTAAACACTCGTGCATTTACGCAGCTTTTGTTATTTGACAGTCACTGGAAAATCTCGTGACAGTAATATAAACAGGTGGAAATAGGACGAAGGAATCATGCAAAACCCAGCCCGAAGTAAAAATGGTCTCTTTGTGTGATATTATTATCTTAACACTGTATAGATAACTCTGAATTTTAGCTTACTAACAAATTATTTTTTGAGAAACTTTCACGTCTCTACTAAATCTACAGCTTTCGAATGTAACTGATTTTGACGGAGTACTCGTTAGTAAGTAAAATGCATTCTGTTTAGGCCTAACAGTAAAATAAATTAAATATTGAGTACAACTGAAAATAAACTAAATAAAGATAATTTTTGCCTGTCGAAATTTTTGCACGCGCTAAACTATCGCAGTGCTTAAGCGGATGAATAACTTCAAAGAACGGTGAAATCTACGCTACTTTATTAGAAACGTCAGCTGGAGCGAGCAGTCGCAAAAGAAAAGAAATTGCTTTTTGATTTAAAACAAGCGTACACATATATCTTGTTTGCGACGAAAGCGATAATTCCGTACAAGTGTGTTATGGTGACTTTGATATGATAGCTAACCTGCCAGAAACATGACGTAACAATGATAAGTAATTTTATTACTTCAGCGATAGCATTTACTTGTCTTAAAATTTTGACAGTTTTTGGATTAACCTGACGGAACCAAAAGTATCATAGCAATAAATTTAAGAACCCCTCCCACCCTCTCTTCCAATTAAATAATCAGTTTACATCTTAAATATTAATTAATAAAAACAGATTACAAATCATGCGTTACCTAACTGGTTAACGCTTAACGTAACTTTATGAAGTAAAGTCATTTATTTATTTGGGCTAGAAATAAACTAAATTTATTTATTTGGGCTGGAAATAAACTAAATTTTAGTAACAATTCAGACTCCATTATCCATTTGCAGCAATTCAACACGTGAACATGTTTGAATATTTTGGAAGGCATTCCTCATACATTTTAATACAATTTGAAAACTTTCACATAAATGGACAAAAATGTTAATACGTAGATTTCAACTGCGTTGCTTGATTGCTGTATGTATTCTCTAATCGAAACGGTCTGGAAAATTAAAAATTCGTCAAATTGAGATTTCTAGTGTTGCATCTATGTTCATTAAACAGTTTCTTGGTAATTTAGAGTCGACTGGCAACTACATTCCTTCGCTACAAATATTATGGGCGACTACCACAAAATGTGATTTAGTGTACGAAACGAGGATCTAGTGCCGATTGTTTTTAATTTTTAGCAATAATACAGACAACATCATTATCTATGCACAGCCCACACACCGATACTGACAGCCAATTTTTCTTTCGGAAAGTCTGCTAAAAACATGTTGGATGTGGAATAATTGCAAGAATATACATTTTCATGACAACATTAATTCAATTTTAGTCTTATATTTACTTTGCCTTTTCAATGAACTTCGATTGCAGACTACTTCTTACACTTTTGTGATCAGAATGTTGGCAATCATTTTTAAAGAACACACATATTTTAACAACTGCTATTTTTTTTTTTTATAAATTATTTGGTACTACACATTTCTCGAAACGTTACACGCGGGCGCACAAAAACAGCTGCTGCGATACACGTCATTTCGCTTAAAAGCCACTAGTCCAGAAATTAGTTCGTACATAATATATTCGCGGTTTCTTCACAGTTTTCGAATCAAACTTTTGAAAGATGACCCTATGCATAACGTGTTTGGTTGTCTCCTAAATACATCCATGTACCGCAAGCGGTTTATACGGCTGTTAACATTAAACTATCACATTTTGTTTAAACTGAAATTTACTTATATTTTATTGATAAACAACAATACTTTATGTATAACTAATACGGTTAAGAATATGGAGAAAACAGGTGCGTTGGTAATGCCTATGCAAAATATCATTAATCTCATTGCGCAAGAATGAGATGCGTGGTCCATTTTGGCGTGGTTTTCTTGACCAAGTTAAGCTCTGTTTCAATGTGACAGGGGGTTATCCTGAACATTAGAACTTCAACAGGGCTTCAGAAAAGTTGAAAGTAACCGTGAATGGACCACAAAGTAAATTATNCAGGTGCGTTGGTAATGCCTATGCAAAATATCATTAATCTCATTGCGCAAGAATGAGATGCGTGGTCCATTTTGGTATGGTTTTCTTGACCAAGTTAAGCTCTGTTTCAATGTGACAGGGGGATATCCTGAACATTAGAACTTCAACAGGGCTTCAGAAAAGTTGAAAGTAACCGTGAATGGACTACAAAGTAAATTATNTATCCTGAACATTAGAACTTCAACAGGGCTTCAGAAAAGTTGAAAGTAACCGTGAATGGACTACAAAGTAAATTATAAGCCAAAAAACATTCAGGCCAATTGACTTTTAGCCTTAAAGAATTTCTGTTTGTAATACTAAAGACCAAGCGGTTTACTTTGCTGTAATTTTAGGCTTGTGTTATGCTAAATAGTTTTAGGCAAATAACTTCTACGCCGATTCAATTTTAGGTTAAGTGACTTTTAGACCAAAAGTCTGGGGAAAGTGACTTACTGTGCTACAATTTTAGGGGAAGCGCATTTTTTTTTTCAAGCCACTTTTAGAACATATGACGCGCTCCTTTCGTCGACACTCGTCGGCATAATCAGCACGTTAGGTGACGTTGATGAAGTCACTTACCAGTGAAATATGCTAAAGGCGGTTCACGGTAAAGTGAATACTTTTGAAATCAACCTTTGAAAAATGCCACTGCCTCCAACTTCATACATTTTAACGGGCACACTAACTGGCATTCTCTGAAAAGTTGGTAACGATTGACGGAAGGAAAATAGTTCTACGCCTTAATTAATCATTTGTGAATATTAAAACAATTCATTTTGCTTTCTATTTTTTTACAGCATACCGGTGTAAGAATTAGCAAATATGTAAAGTGTTTAATTTCTCAACAATTACACAGCTTTCTCTTGACCGGCGCATGAATAAAGTGATCAGGCTCATTTCAATTTTAATTTTACATATGGTGGAAGATTTCACGACGTGCACATAAGTAAGAACTAAAGCATGGCTCACCGAGCGAGGTGGCTCAGTGGTTAAACTTTGGACTCGCATTCGGGAGGAACGGGGTTCAAATCCCGGTCCGGCCATCCTGATTTAGATTTTCCATGGTTTCCCGAAATCACTCCAGGTGAATGCTGGGATGGGTCCTAAACAAAGGCCATTGACGATTCCTTCCCCAATCCCTGTTCCCTCAGCAACTTGCTCCGTCTTTAATGACCTCGCTGCCGACGAGACGATAAACCCTACTACCTACCCAAAAGCGCTCGAGTTTTCCGTGAACAGCCTCCAGTATCTGAAGTCAGCGTATGAATTGGTGTCCCACGTGAGATGAGTGGTTTTTCCACTGTGTGGTAGCGGCAGTCAGTTGTGTATTCAAGGATTCTGAGCTCTGGTCGAGAGACGCCAAGGTGGGACAGGTGGTAGAGGACGCGAAGGACCGAGTCCTCAATACCCTGCGATGCAGCGGCCAGAGCTTGTTTACTGCCCAGAAGAGAAGGAACGATAAGGTCGACAGTAGCACGCGTGCCCAGCGCCCCATAGCCCCTACGCGCGTGCAGTGTTTTCGTAGACCCTCCGTCCNAAGGTCGACAGTAGCACGCGTGCCCAGCGCCCCATAGCCCCTACGCGCGTGCAGTGTTTTCGTAGACCCTCCGTCTTTGCAAATTAGATCTGTAGCAGTGGTGCTGAATTGCACGCAATGAAAGTTCACAGATTTAGCTAGAGGCATTCGCCTCTAGCTAAATCATACAAGAATACAAGAGGTATCCTAATTAGACCAACACACTTCGGCTGCATGTTAATCACGANAAGGTCGACAGTAGCACGCGTGCCCAGCGCCCCATAGCCCCTACGCGCGTGCAGTGTTTTCGTAGACCCTCCGTCCTTTGCAAATTAGATCTGTAGCAGTGGTGCTGAATTGCACGCAATGAAAGTTCACAGATTTAGCTAGAGGCATTCACCTCTAGCTAAATCATACAAGAATACAAGAGGTATCCTAATTAGACCAACACACTTGGGCTGCATGTTAATCACGAGAAAAGAAGGTGAAAAAATATATTATGAGCTATGGTCTAATGTAATTCCTAAGAGCGGTGCATACAGGATGATTATAAAATCATGGGACAAACATTGAGGGGTGGTAGAGCTCACTAAAACAAACAATTATTGTATAGTAATATATGGGCGGAAGTGACGCGTTGAGGCACAAACACAAAAACATAACACATTAACGGAAACATAAAATGTTCATTAGCAGCATACTTAACGAGTGATTCCGTACAGAAAATGTTAAAACAGTTGCTGGAAATGCATCCACCAACAGTCACGCATGCTTGGCGACCTCTACATATGGCGTGATTGGCTGACAATGGTGGCGTGCGTGAAATACCCGGCGTATTTGAATCTGTTCGCCAATCACTCCACCGACGCTACCAAGCTTGCATTACTGTCGGTGGTAGCAATTTTTGAGCAATTATTATAAACATTGCTATAAAAAGGCATTTAGCGGCGACGTTGTAAATAAACAACGTGTTGCATTTCATGTGTTATTTTTGTGTTTGTGCCTNCCTCTAGCTAAATCATACAAGAATACAAGAGGTATCCTAATTAGACCAACACACTTGGGCTGCATGTTAATCACGAGAAAAGAAGGTGAAAAAATATATTATGAGCTATGGTCTAATGTAATTCCTAAGAGCGGTGCATACAGGATGATTATAAAATCATGGGACAAACATTGAGGGGTGGTAGAGCTCACTAAAACAAACAATTATTGTATAGGAATATATGGGCGGAAGTGACGCGTTGAGGCACAAACACAAAAACATAACACATTAACGGAAACATAAAATGTTCATTAGCAGCATACTTAACGAGTGATTCCGTACAGAAAATGTTAAAACAGTTGCTGGAAATGCATCCACCAACAGTCACGCATGCTTGGCGACCTCTACATATGGCGTGATTGGCTGACAATGGTGGCGTGCGTGAAATACCCGGCGTATTTGAATCTGTTCGCCAATCACTCCACCGACGCTACCAAGCTTGCATTACTGTCGGTGGTAGCAATTTTTGAGCAATTATTATAAACATTGCTGTAAAAAGGCATTTACCGGCGACGTTGTAACTAAACAATGTGTTGCATTTCATGTGTTATTTTTGTGTTTGTGCTTCAACGCGTCACTCCCGCCCATATATTCCTGTACAATAATTGTTTGTTTTAATGAGCTCTACCACCCCTCAATGCTTGTCCCATGATTTTAGAAACATCCTGTATATTATGAGCTATGGTCTAATGTAATTCCTAAGGGCGGTGCATATATTTGTTGTTGGACCAGAAGCACGAGTGTATAACAAATACTGGAGATAAAACACCGAGTGTATAGATAATGTGTAAAGATAATTGTGACATGCGGGATAATAGTCCATCTTTTAAATACCAAGTATGCTACAGCTTCATGGAGATTAAGTCTAAATAACGGTAGTAATCGTGATTATTTCCATCATATAATTTGCCGACAAAGACAGACATGTGATGTGGTGTTTACGGAACAAAAGTTCCGTTACGAATTATTCAGAGACTTAATTCTCCATCGTAAAAAAGTTTATGCAATATTTGTAATAGACTAGTGTCTCAGGTACAACTTTCAAAGATGAGTACCGCCTTCAGGATTCACTTAGGACCATAAGTCATGCGTTTTCACCTTCTTTTTTCGTGAAAAATTAGCAGGCGAATATTGCCAGTCTCATTTAGACACATCTTGTAGTTTTACTTTTCTCCTGCCTCTGAAGCAAACGGCGCAGGGAAGCTCTAAAAATGCAATATATTTTTCAGATCATTTTGTAAATTTCTTTTTTAATACACTTATGGTAAAAGCACAACTATACGGCATTACATTACTGTTTTTCGCCTTTTGTGGCAAAATTTCGCATTCCTAGAACATTTATTTACTGCGATGTGCGTACACGCGAAAACAGGGATATCATAGAAAATGCTTTACAGCATAGTCCCCGTAAGTCAGTTTTTACTCCCTTCCGATGCGATCTGGAGTCGACGACGAACATGTGTCGCATATTGGTGAGAGGGGTTCAGGGTAAGTTTCAGGTAGGACAATGCTAGTTTAGCAGTAGTACTGTACCTTTGGGACGAATAACTTCGTCGTATCGAAGGCTCTCCGCTTTTCCTTTGTCTCTTTTCGTACTCCCGGTCTTGTTATATAATTTCTTGGTTTCATTATTTTCCTGCAGCTCGTGGGAATAATAGCGGCACGGCGATAAGTAACAGAATTCGCAACGAAAATTGCTATTGTGAAAATTATCATGCCAAGAGTCGTGAGCCGTGAGTTAAAACACCTGATTTTAATCTCTTTATATAAAAAACAAAACTAATAAAATATACTACATTTAAACTCAAGTAAACTTCAATACAAGTGAGATCTGTAGAACAAATAGAGTAATCACACAGTCCAGAAAATTTGTCAGAGAATTACGGAATGTTTATTTTCACATATTTATATATTTTACGATTGCTTTTGTTACATCTATAAAGAGCTTTTGTGGTGTATATCTATGTATTATATATCTATATATCTGTCTATCCATATATGTATATTAACGTTTGCAATAATTTTTATAGGTAACAATTTATCTATCACGAATAACTAGCTTACGGCCAAAAATGGCCCTGTTTAAGTAAAAAATCGTGAATATTTTTATATAATTTACTTTTTCTATACAATACTCCTAGACATCTTGATATGAATTCAAGAAACAGTTTAAGATGAATTGTATTTCACCTGTTCCAGTTAACAAGAAATTTTGTAGTTTACAACAATACGTTTTATAGCTAGCCGAAGAAACTGTAAATAGTTTTAAGCGCACATGAATGTTTAAGATTTAAATCATAAGTATCGTAATTAAGTAAAATTTCAAGTTGTAATATATAATGATTTCTCATCAAGAATAGCCAATTTGTTCTATCTTATAAAAACAACTGACACACGACGCAAGGCGGAGCTTCGGTTAACACAATAAATACGTTTTTGGGAGGACCCGGTTTCGATTTCCTGGGTGGCCACCTGATGCCGGTTTACCATACTCTTCTGAAATCGCTCCAGTCGAATGCATGTAGAGTTCCTTTTTCAGGGCAGTGCTGATTTCTTTCCCGTTATTATTTGAGCAGTTTGTTTCCTCTTTAGTAGTTGACGAAACATTAGTTAAGTTCTACCTCAAACAAACGGTCAGATCTACTACACCTAAAAATCTATTTTCCCCTGTCTTGGTTTTGTTTATTCAGTATATCTTGTTCTTTACATCTGAAAAAAAAAATCGACTGTAGTATTATGCAAAATTTAGCTAGAAGTATTTTTATGTATAATTAAGTTACACTTTTTTCTACGCCATTGATTTAAAATGATTATAAAGCTGTGTTGCATGTCGGCTGAGGAGATATGACNGATTATAAAGCTGTGTTGCATGTCGGCTGAGGAGATATGACCATGTTAACATGAGTTGTAAGAATGTAAGTTAATATTCTGCTGGTACAATGAATTATTGCGAATTCCGCAAGGAATGATTTCTGTTTTTAATTTTTATTCGTCAACATTTTTTCTCGAAAAACCTTAAAAACGATACGATTATGTGTATGAATATAACATTTAAGAAGTTGAATTATACTAAAGTATAAAATAATTCTAATTTTTTTTTGCTTATAATTTAATGTTTACTTAGAATTGTCTAATATTCCAAGACAAAATATTTGTACTCTAAAAAAATAATTCACCTTAGTAATATCNATGTTTACTTAGAATTGTCTAATATTCCAAGACAAAATATTTGTACTCTAAAAAAATAATTCACCTTAGTAATATCACCTATACGCACGCTGACTTATCATAAATTCAGTTGTAAGACATTCAGCCGTGGTTCGGTTGAGAGAAAAATACTTGGTAACGTCAAAAAATTCAGCTTCCGCCTGGATGTGTTTACACTGTAGACGCCTACATTAATCTACGTATTAGCCAGACACCGTAATGAGTTACGCCATCTATCAGCTGTCAGTTTTGTGGCAATTAAGAAAGAAAATTCTCTTGCNTAGCCAGACACCGTAATGAGTTACGCCATCTATCAGCTGTCAGTTTTGTGGCAATTAAGAAAGAAAATTCTCTTGTGTGGGCTTGTTGGTAGCTGTCCAAGACTTCGCTTACATACACCATCGGTCTTCTGTGGCCATGAAAAAATGCAAATGTTAAATTCTGCATTTCTCTCTATCACTTAAAATATAATCCAGAAGTTGTTTCTCGCCTGACATAGGGTCTATAAGGAAAAGGATATAAATCTGGTACTGTTGTAGCGTACGAATTAACCTATCATTCTTGACCAGCGTAAATGATACACGAAGTGCCATGATATAGGTGTGAGCGGTGGCGGAATTAATACGGTTGAAGAAACGGAAGCACGTCCAAAAAACCTCCACGCGGAATTCACGTCCACAGCATAATTGAGTGAGTGAAGAGATTTGGGCAGCTCTTAACATCGACGTCTTGAGAGCTGAAGAGGGTGAAGCGAGGTGAGTATGGAGCAGCGCCGGAATGCAAGGGCAGGGGAAACGGAAGATCCCCGACCAGCGACATCGTCCGGCACGATTCCCACATTCGAAAATCCAGGGGCGACCCGGCTGGGAATCGAACCCGTTCCGTCTTGGTGGGAGGCAAGTAGTCTAACCACTACACCACCGTGGTCCCCACATACTTAAGAATAAACCTACTTGCCTAGAGTACACCCAACCCATCGGGCCTTAAGAACGAAACAGTTTCAAAGTAGCAGGTTAGTGTATAACCGTTTCACTAATTCTTCTTTTTGTTTTGTTTATTNTTAAGAACGAAACAGTTTCAAAGTAGCAGGTTAGTGTATAACCGTTTCACTAATTCTTCTTTTTGTTTTGTTTATCTTACTAACTTGTATAAAACAAGATTAAAAATGCTTTGCCATAACTGTAAATGCTCCTTTTCGCATGTAAACTTTTTTTAAAACAGTACATTAGGTTAGGTTAGGTTAGGTTAGGTTAGGTTAGGTTAGGTTAGGTTAGGTTAGGTTAGGTTAGGTTANAACTTTTTTTAAAACAGTACATAACAACAACCTAATCCCAGAATTACTGTAGGCCTACACGCGGAGAATATAATCCAAGCGTTTTACGTATGGATGTCTGTTCCGTGAGACATCGAATGACACTGCTAAGTAATACACAAAATTTCCGTTGTGCCTTGAGTTTGTGTTTCATCAATAATCACTGAGTTATCAACTTGAGGTTTAAAATGTTCTATAACTGGCTGACATATTCGTTTAAACAAAGGACACTGAAAAACAAGGACACTCCTGTTTATTAATCTCTGGGTTAGAATATATGTTAGATAAACAGTTACACAAAGGGAGGTAGCTGGTAGTTAACAAATAAAGTAAATAAGCCTGATTATCTGAAAGAAAAGAGTGTCTGCGTACGTTCGTTGGTTCATCCTATTATACATTATTTNGTACGTTCGTTGGTTCATCCTATTATACATTATTTCTATTCGTCATAAATACGCAAACCAGATGTTTATACTCTCATGTCCTTCTCTCGCAGGCTCTCTCTATGTATGCGTGTGTTTTTGCGTGTATTTACATTTACACGCATACACACACTATTTTGTAACAATGGTTAAAAAAGTTGTTGCCCTAACTGAAAACGAAAAGCGTGTACAGTGTAAAGGAGTCAAATATAATTTATTTATAAGATTTACTGCAAAATATAACACGTTTACATATAATTGCTTACTACAGAAATAGCAGAGGAATGTCGTCTATACCTATTACACCAGCACCTAATCAGACCACAGCAATATCTGACGAGTTTGTGTATCTTAACAGTGTGAAGTATTTACGGGAACATTTTATCTNCCTAATCAGACCACAGCAATATCTGACGAGTTTGTGTATCTTAACAGTGTGAAGTATTTACGGGAACATTTTATCTGTACCTTTTTAAGAGTTTAACTGGGCGAGTACTTCATGCGCTTTCTGAACATTGAACACCATATTTTGTGCATGTAAGAGATTTTCTACTTTTAAGTGCACTGCATACCTAAAGCGACAGAGTTTAAATGCGNCACCATATTTTGTGCATGTAAGAGATTTTCTACTTTTAAGTGCACTGCATACCTAAAGCGACAGAGTTTAAATGCAGAATCAATGCTGAAGAAATTCCTCAATTGATCAATTTTAAAGATAACTGTTAAAAAAAATATATATATTCAACGTGACTTTCTCAGAGAATGCTGCCAGGTTAAGAAAATTCCTAAAAAATGCATTAAATTATTTTTTTATAAAATATAAAATTTAATGTTAAATTTTAGAAAAATATGAACTGAAGAATTTGCAAGATTTTTTAAGATGCCAGTATTCCTTAAGAAATGTTACATTGCATACGTTTGTCTGAAAAGTTATCTTTAAAACTGATGCACTGAGAAGGAAATTCTTTAACATTGATTATCCATTTCAACTACATGATTGCAGGCTCGGTAAACAGTTCCCTTAAAATAGGACAGAAATTTGTGCGTATACATGCATCTCAGTTAACGGCGGTACAATAATATTTCAGAATAGTGTGTATGAAATCAACACCCTCAAAACTATCTAGTTTCATCTCCTGAAATTTGTGTGTGAAGCCACTAAATACATGATTCAGTATGCAATTTAAGTCACGGGTGCATTCGAAATGAACTAGTGTTAATAAGAGAGTGGAAGAAATGTTTGCGAACAGATGATAAAACAGATAATTCGGTACATAATACAGGCTCTTGAATACAATTATTTGCAAAAAAGGTTCACCACCATTAACGAATAGTGTGAGTACAACGAAGGTTGCCACACAGTATCGTCATAACCCGACATGTGTCCCATTTCCGTTCAGTGCGGTTTGTTTACGCGGATGTGCCACTAGGGGCATACATACATGTCCATCCATAATTCATAGCTGAAAGACACTGAGTATAGCTTAGTAGCGGTATGAGCCAGAGAGCCAAGTTCAGTGAACCTGCAGTATGCCCCGTCGACAAGCCCTGCCCAGCTGGGTGAGTTTGAGAGAGACCGTATCGTCGGCCTCCGAGAGGCAGGTTGGACGTTTCGGCGCATCGCTCGCCACTTGAAACGTTCTGCCTACACTGAGAGTCTGTGTTGGTCGCAGTGGGAACAGGAAGGTGCATACACCCGTCAAGAAGACTGGGGTAGAACCCGGTGGACCACCAGCAGAGAGGATCGTTTCATCGTCCGACAGGCTGTAAGCACTCCACAGGCGTCACGGCAGCTAGGGATACGCCTGTGTCCACCAGTACCAT